>JBAGKK010454638.1:0-37482 GCA_037177015.1 Euceroptres primus
AACTACAAAGAATTTAAATTGAAAATTGTGTAATTTTGAACATTTTAAATTTGAAACTTCGCGTAGGTTTAGTTTTGAGAGAGCAGTTTACGTTAGCGTAGTTATAGCACCAGCCTTTTTAAAATATTGGGCTAAAAAATACTTGAAAATGAAAGGTTCTACTAATGAATCTGTACATAATATTTAAATAATATATTAAAAAGTAAAATTTAAAATAACTCGCGATTCCCATGAATAAATTTGATAGATATAAATATTGGGAAATAATTTTCCTTATTTATGTACGACATACGTAATTTCAAATAATTCTTCGACTCATATTGAAGCATACATCTAAATAATCAAAAAACTTATGATGCAATAATGAAAACATGCAATAATATTCTTAAACACTGAATTTATACAAATAAACAAAATTGCTCTGGCTTTCGCATATAGCATTCATGTACGCATGTTTCATGTACAGACCATCAGCTCTAATTCCTTGAAATTAATTAAGAAGCAAAATTTTTCGTATTCAATAGGAATTCTCAAAAAATAGCTTAATATTTTCATTCTTCTGTAAAGTCATCTTTACTTTATTTTTATTAATTATAATGCATAAAATGTGCAGTGTAAAACGAAACCTTTAGAGGTTGAAGTGCACATCCAGATTGGAAATGTAATTTCTGAGTAAAAGGAAACAAATAAAAGGTGACTTACCCGTAGGTCAAGTAGTTGGTTTTAACATTTTTTGGCCATGAGAATTCCCCAAAAATAATTTGATTTTCACGTTCAATAATTTCTTTTTTGTTGACATTATATTGTCGGAGCAAACTCAACGGATCCGCCATGATGCACTACAGTGCTGCTGCCACATCGAAATAATGAAACACTTCTTTTTCTTCCCCCTCAACCAAAAACGTCAATTTCTGAAGAATCTTCCCCTTTCCGCAATCAATCATCGAAATCTCGGTTCTTTTTACCTATCAATAAGTTATTAATTATGCACGTAAACTGAAAATGAGAGTATTGAGTCTATTCATTAAAAATATCTTTCGAAACTTGAACGTTTAAAATTTCGCGGTGAATGTACCAGTACCACCTAGCAGCAGAAAATACAATTAAATGCTTGTTGATAAATCAAAATATTTAAAAACATTTTAAAATATTGATAAAAAAAGAAAAGTTGACAATTTTAATGATTTGCTAATCGAAACCCTTCACTACAGAGCATAAATTATGAGAGATATGTATCTTATAAACCTGGAGAAAAAAATTAGACTCGTTTGTTTTTTAGGTTATGATTGAAAGTCTTGCAAGTCTTGTCATTGCTGCCATTTTACAGGAAAACAACACGTCAACGTCAAAAGTGCTGCAGTAAAGGAGTCGAAAAAATAAATAACATAAAGAAAAACACTTGTCAGAAGATAAATTCCTCGTTATTCTCATTGTTTAGAGGTTATTTTGAGTTGTATTTTCTATTGACTCTTAGTTTTGTGTGCACAGAATTATATTTGCAACTAATTGTTGAAAAAAAATCTGGGTTGAAGAATATAGCAGTCATTGTTTTATGTAAATCAAATATAACCGAACAATAGTGCTACCATATAAATAATTCGAGAGAGTCTTTATGACTTTTTTAATTATTTTATTGTGCCGAAAATGAGTTTCGCGGAAAAACAGGATAGTGTTTCCAAAGACGAATGGGTTGCAAAGCTCGAGGAAGGATCCCACATACAAAGAGCTTCAATGAATAATTTAATAATGAATTATTTGGTCACTGGTAAGTTTTCTGATATTTTTGTTTTCTTTATATATTCTTTCTTTCTTTCATCTTTTTCTTTCTATTGCTTTTGTTTCCAAATTGGTGAAGTTGTTTGTAAAAAAATTAGGCATTTCTCCGCATAACCTAGGATAAAATATCTAGGTCTAGACCTGGAGTCCTAGACTAGATTATAGGGCGATAAAAATGGAGGATTTTACTTTAATTTATAATTTATAACTCAAATTTTAATAATTGACAACACAGCAATTTAGAACACAAGAGAATCACTAGGGAAAAAAATAACTTCAAGTTTTTTCTAAAATGCCAACAAATTTTTATCCCTATTTTCTGATAATACATTCCTTACTGGGAATAACTAATTTGTTTAAATTTTTCCTCGACAATATTTTTTTGTAATCCAGATATATTTCCTTATAGCAATTAAAAAAATTATTGAAAAAAAAATTGGTTTTCTAGTTTTAAGTTGTGCCACCAGTCCCGCATTTCGCCAGCAGCATTTGTAAATTTCTCACAAGGGCATAATGAAACCTCTAGTTAGTATATAAGGACAAGAAATTATTAGATTTTCGAAGTGGTCTGACACTTCTCGGGAACGCTTTTGTGTCTTAAGCTTCTGCCTCAGGCCACGTTTTTCGACCTCTTGAAGGCTCTACTTGCCTCGAGGAACAAAAAACTTGGTTTTGAGGTATATGTTCACAAAACTTCTCTCTGTATAAATGTGACGCGGCGCGTCACAAATGCATTCCTTTCTCATTTTTCAAGTTTATTATTTACCTTGTTTCTAATTATAATTAAATTAATTCGATCTCCGTTTTTTAAGCATGTTTGTTTGAACATTTATAGATTTATTTCAAATTATGCATGAAGTTTGATTAAAATCAAGTTTTAGTCGCCACGGACAAAAAAAAAAGTGCAGGAAATGAGGGAGCTCCCTTCTCGAAACTCAAAAAAAGCATGCTGAGAAAAATGAGAGAAAAATTTGTGTCATAAAGCAAAAAGAACTTATAAAATAAAACCTGCAAAAGACAACGGCCAGCTGGCGATCTCGTAGCCGAACCTTTTGAGCAGCCTGGCGCCAAAACTTGTATACCTCTGTTATAAATAAAAATAAAATCATATGTATAAGCATATAAATATAGAGTAATGAAAAAAAGATGTAAATAAAAGGGTTGATGATCAATTTAAAGAAACGTCGAGATTTTGAAATAAGAAACGACCAGAGAGGTGGATAGTATAACCGAAATGTGGTGGAAAGGATGCAAATATATAGAGTGTTGTTTAGTGTTCGAAGTAAGAGATATCAAAGCTGACCAAGTTGGGGGGGAACTTGGACGGGTGCAGCCTAGCTGTGCTCAACCGCAGAAGAGCCTATGACCACATTTTTTTTTTAATTAAAAAATTCGTACGTATTTAAATTTATTTATATTTCAAAATCAAAAAGTAAACTATTTATTTATCAATTAGAGGGATTCAAAGAGGCAGCTGAGAAATTTCAGCAGGAGTCTGGTGTCGGTCCTACAGTCGAATTGAATTCCATGGATGACAGAATTCGAATTCGAGATGCAATACAGAATGGCAGAATTCAAGAAGCTACAGATTTGGTTAATCAGTTACATCCTGAACTACTTGACAATGACAGATACCTTTACTTCCACCTTCAACAACTGCATCTCATCGAACTGATTCGCACCGGCAGAATCGAAGAAGCTTTACAGTTTGCTCAGGAACAGTTGAGTGAAGCTGGAGAATCAGATGATAACATACTGAGTGAATTGGAAAGAACTTTGGCATTATTGGCTTTTGATGAACCACACAAGAGTCCTTTCAGTGATTTATTACACCCAACCCATAGACAAAAGGTTTTTTTCTTTTATTTGAAATCATCAGCAAAGAGCTTTCAAATGTTCAGTTTATTTATAAAATTTATAAAACCACTCAAAGTCTAATCGAATAACAAGTTTTAAAAACAATACACTTTGGAACTAATTGATTTGTATTCTTGAATACATTTTAGTAAAAACTACTTCTTAATTATATAATATTTCCAGATTGAAGCACTAGCAAATTTAAATCGCTATCAAAATAAGAAAATCTTATATTTAAGAAAATTCTATTCCCTTCATTTTAATTTAAAAGTAACTATCTAAACTGATTCCACAAACTTTTAATTCATCATATTTCTTAAAAATCTATAAAAATATATGGAAGGTTCAGTGGAGGATCCAGAAATTGTCTCCCTTCAACGCAATTTCTGAATTCGCCCCTGGGAAGGTTGTTATAATATTTTCTTTATCATTGCATGGGATGACTCTGAAATACGTAAATTCCTGGTCAAATGAAATATTTTCTTAATCTTTCTGAAATATTTTAATTAAATTAAATATAAAAATATAGTATACTTAACAAATCAAGGCGGTTTAATTAAACTTCATGAATTTGATAATTAAAAAGTTTTTTAATCGTTTCAAGAACGACTTTCTTGGTTTTGTAAATTACACTATAATTGTAAACAAAAGATTCGTTTTAAAATTTATTCCAAGTAATGGAGTGAATAATTGAACGACAATTATTTTAGTTTGAGTATAAATGTGATGAGAATGTAAAAAAAAAAGCGATAGCAAACTAAATATAATTGTAATATTTTCAGATCGCGAGTGAATTGAACGCAGCGATATTAAAAACAGAACACAGAGAGTTAACAAGTCCGAGACTCAACAATCTCTTAAAGCTTATTTTATGGGCACAGGACGAGCTGGATAAGAAGAAAATCAAGTATCCTAAAATGACTGATTTGGGTAGTGCAAGCATAGAAAGTCCAAAGTAATCCTAGGACAGTAAACAATGCAGATTACTAGAAATGTATTTATTTTATAGATTACTAGAATTATTAGAATTAAAAGGGATTGTACTATAGTATTGACGTTTTGCATTGTTTTTTATGCGACTAATATAGAGAAAGAAACTTCGGTATCTTTGAATCTATTACTTTATTCAAATAATTTACACAAGACTTGTCTCTAAGACTTTGTTTTTGAACTTAGAGGAGAGAAGCGTATAAAATAATTAGAAAATTGTGTTTTCTTGCAATTCTAATTGATTAATATTAATCCTTAATATTGTTACCAAGTAGAATAAAAACTTTCTTTTTTCGAAATATATCTAGATCACCTATTTTTCGTTGAAAATTACAATACATACACAAAAAGAATCTGTTCTACATCGAAACAAAAGACTGATAAAATATTGTTTTACATTGTAGATGATTGCTCTCAACACGTCATTATTTACACATTTAACAAGATCGTTTATTGTTTTTATGTTAGAAAACAAACAGAACTCTATGTACTTGAGTTACTGTTTTGAGCGTTATGGCTTTATTCTTTATTGTATCAAATATAAATTCTTTATTCGCAGAAAAAATATATTGAATGAGCTAACCTTCCGCCAGTAATTTCAGGCTTATAGTAAATTAATTCTGTTTCTATAAGATTATCTAAGTTAAGCCCGAAATGACCAACATAATTTCAAAGGGAGTCAAGAATACTTGTTAATCCTAATTTTTCCCTGCAAATAAATCACCAGCCAAACATGTATTCCATGGCCTTGGAGACTAAACCGGTCGATTTTTGGGGGACGTTTTCCGGCGATCTCACCGATTGAGGACTCAAACTTTGATTATACCCGGAAACGAGGGGCCGTGCATTTGGAATCCTTACAGGAGTTTTCATCGAATTACTAGGAATTCCTTGACCTGGTTTAATAGGCGAGGAGAACATGCGCATACTACTGTTCAATTTAAGACGATTCTCTTTGTCGGCACCCAGGATGACACCTTCGTCTGTGCAAGGAATCACGCCTATCATAATTGATCCAGAAACAATGTTCCCGTTACAGCACAAAGCTCTTTGAGCCTCTTGTTCTGAGGAACATTTCAGGTGAATCCAATTACTCTGAGGATGTGGCGCGTGGTGTTTGTCAACAACTCGTATTCTGCTGGAAATGTGCGCGAGGACGGCGTTGAGTGCACTCGGTGGGAAACCAAAAACAGTCATCCACTGGAGAAGACCTTGAGATGACTCGTTGTTCCCAGCACTGGTTGGAGAATCCAGAAAAGAGACATTCATGTTGCCAGACAAGACTCGAGACTGATTTCTGAGGACGCTTTGATTGTGGGCAGACGTGTGTGAATTAATCAATTGCGTTGTTTCCAAGGTGTCGAAGAGACTTCGAGTTGGTGGACCTCCGACTTGATTTTCTGATCCGATTTGTGGTGTATTCGGACTCGTGGGAGTTCCGAACATAGCTTTTTGTCGGTTTGTTCGATAATCAGGTGATCCATAGTTTGAAGCTGGTGAAGGTGATTGTAATCCAGGTGAGCTTCCAAATCGCGATGTATCTGGACTCGCTACAACTAATCTGCCATGCTGGAAATAGACAAATAAGAAATTATTATACTATTTTATTTGCCAATAAAAACATACATTAAAATTATAATGAATAAAATATATGCACATTAAAATGAATAATGTACACACCACGCTACTTTCTCCAAGAAGAAATCCAGGTAAGTATGCAGATTGTGCGCCAACATTACTAGGAGACTGAGCAGGACTCCCCACGGGTGAACCTAATGTCATGGGTTCCATCTGAAAATCAAAGGAATTCTTATCATCAAGGTTTCAATTAAATCAATTTTGAAGTACCAAACATTATTTCCCTGTATGGATTTTGTAATCTAATAGTGGAAACAATGGATATCAAACGTTAACTCTGGTATACTCTGGTAAAAAAATCGGAGCAAAGAAAAATGCATATTTTTTAACTTTTTTCAAATAGTTTGAACGGTTTGAACCGTTATAAGTAAGGTTATGTACAAAATGAAAATAATGTATCACGAAGTAGTATCACTATAATTACACTTTTAATAATTACCTTGTATAGCCTTAACTCCAACAATTAGCAATATTTAATAATTATAATTTAGACTTATTTTCTTCATAAACAAGATGTGGATATAACAGTTAAAAATACGAAACAGACGAAAGCAAAAATTTAGAGGTTAGAAATTTAAATATCTTACATTTTTCAATACATAAAAAATATTGCTAAACTTACCGTATTTTCAGATTCAAAATCGTTTTTATTTGCAATAATTTTACTTTAAAATAAACAGGAAATATTTCGTAATCTTTAATTTTTAAAAATAATCCTCACAAATCACAAATTTTAGAATTAACGGTGCTGCAGTACAAGCAGACGACAATTGGCACTGCAGTCTTTTGCCCGCTAAATTTAAATGCAGAAATAAGAATTATTAATAAAAAATTTAAGAGTAATGTTAAAAACATTAATAAATTTTTTTCAAAAAAATTTTAAAAAATATTTCGACTTTAACGAAAATGAAAATCATAACTAAACTTTATTTTAATTTTATTTTTATGAAATAATCATAATTCGCTTTCAAATTACATATTTATATTTCAATAATCAAGAATATTAAACTGAAAGTCAAATTAATTCAGCAATAGCTTAGTTAAAATAAATATTCCTAATTTATTTATAATTTTTCTTTGAGCATTTTTCCTTTATTTTGTTTTTTAAAAAATGTCATATACTGTCAGATTAAAAAAGGAAATCAGAAAGGAACAGCTTCTTATAATCCAAAGTTTTAAAGTTACTTAGGACAAAATAATTAAAATTAATTAATTGAATAAATATTATAAAATAACATTCAAACTTTCGTGCTTATTTTAATTGACTGCGCGTGCAGCAAATCAAAATGTAGCAACGGTGGTACAGTCGGACTTGCAACTTTTCATATCAGATCTCCTTTTTCTTCCTACAGGGCCACTGTGAGAAGAAAAAGAAGATCGGATATGAAATGGTGGAGGTCCGACTGTAGTTTAACGTTTCGAGAAGTTTGAAAAGTTTGCATGTTTCAGAAGCTCTAGTTTCAGCATGTCTGATGGTGAATCCACATACAGTCAAACCTCCACCATGTAAACTTCCACCATGTCATATTCTCTCCTCATCTGCTGCCCCACCATTAGCCGTTAATAGTAGATCATAGTAGTTGACGCTTGCGCAGATGATATCCCGCGTGTACACATAACCTACGCATAGTTTACACCCACACATGGATACATACGTGTGTGCGCAAATGCCTGCTGCGCAACTTCCAAATTCCCCTCCGAGCTACCTCTATCAAGTAATAACTCCCCCGAAATCATTATATGGTGGAGGTCCGACTCTATAAACCTAAGCATTGACTGCGTCCGGCCCGTCGCTCCGGTCCGTTCAACGGTGAACTGCAGTGATGCCAACTTCGCCTGAGAGAAAAAAAATTTCGTGTGAAATGACATGTGAGTGTTGTCAGCGACATGACATTTTTTTCCCCAGGCAAAGCTGGCATCACTGCGTTTCACCGTTGAACGGACCGGAGCGACGGGCCGGACACCGGACGCAGTCAATGCTTATAGGTTTATATGTGGATTCACCATGAAGGTGCCGTCCTATGTAGGCAGAAAACGGCGGCGTAAAGCAGAAACTCATGAGAGTGAAAGAAACAGACAGATCTATTTGTCTCGTTCACTCTCATGCAACTCTCATGATTTTCCTGCTTTACGCCGACGTTTTTTGCCAACATCGAACGGCACTTTCACATTCCCAAGAACCATAAAAAAAGTGGAAAAAAACGAATGAAAGTTGTCAGAATTGGAGGTGATTTTTCAGTTCCTTTTATCATTTTTTGAAGTTCTAACTGGTTTTGAAAATTATTCTCAATCAGTTTCATGTCATTTTGTAAATTATACAGTCGCACCTGTACCTTTTCAAGATTTCAGGGGGAGTATTGAAATGATACAGGTCGCTCGGAGAGAAAATTGAATTTGCGCAGTAGGCATTTGCTCATACACGTATGTATGCATGCGTCATGTAAAACTATCTGCGCAAGTGCCTTCTCGAGAGTAGGGGCAAACGATCCAGATTGGTTGCGGGAAAGTTGAAATGTTACAGGTCCGACTGTTATTAGTTTTTTTAGAATCTATATAAATTGCAGGTGATACAGTCGAACCTCACCATTTCATGTTCTCCGCTCCAGTCTTGATCGTTTGCCCCTTTCTCAAGAAGGCGTTTGCGCAGATATTTTACACGGAGCATGTATACATACGTGTATGCGCAAATGCCTGCTGCGCAACTGTCAATTTCCCCTCCGAGCAACTTCTATCTTTTCGGTCTTTACCCACTCTCCCAGAAAAGGTGAAATGGTGGAGGTTCAACTGTAAATGTTATTTTAATTGAATGATTTGGTATGGTAATAACTCTCTGATGATTTATTTTCTTTATTTAATGAAAATTCTATATTTTACACGTCACATGCCATTGACTTTGATCAGAAAGATTCTTAAAATCGAGCAGTGATATCTAAGATCTGAGAGAAACACATCTTCTTATTGCTTAGTTCCCCTGAATCCACCTGTGATACTTAGGTTATTATTTAATGGCTGCAATCTGTCGAAGCAGCTGGGAAAAAATTATTTCTGTTGTGTGGCAGGTTAAAGTAGAGTTCTAGGCATAAAAGATCATGGCCAGCCCTCGAACTCGTCGTGTTTTAGCAGAATTGAAGCCAAACGATGAAAATAATGTGAGTATATGATTTCCTTCCAATAAAACCTTTCTCAGAAACCTTAACTATAAAATGTAAAACTGGAGTAAAAATGTGCCCACCGATACAATTACTCTTCCTTTTTTTCTGCTTTTGTCTTCCCTATTTTAAGCAACTTTTTCCCTCCCTTGTAAATTATTATTGTTCATTTGTTAATAAAATTAATGATCTTTGTCCATCTTCTTTTTTGCAGAGGTGCTTTGAATGTGGAGCACATAACCCTCAGTGGGTTTCTGTTACATATGGAATATGGATTTGCCTTGAATGCTCAGGAAAACACAGAGGACTTGGCGTTCATTTATCCTTTGTGCGTTCCATTTCGATGGATAGATGGAAAGATATTGAGTTGGAGAAGATGAAAGTCGGTGGCAACAGAAAGGCTCGTGAGTTCTTTGAATCGCAGCCTGACTGGGACGATTCAATGACTATTTCACAGAAATACAACACGAAAGCTGCAGCCCTTTATAGAGATAAGGTCATTATTTCTATTTAATCTAAAATATATAAAGAAATTTTTTTCTGTTCCTAGTATTTAGAAGAACTGACGAAAGTTCCACAGTTCCATAAAATTTTTTTTCTGAATTTAGATTTGATACTTCGACTCGAATTATCAATTTATTTTGAACCACTCATATATACATTTAAATTGTTTAAATTTATTTTTTTGAGAATAGATTGCTACAACTGCTAAAGGAGACCAATGGAGTCCTTCCACTTCCAGTGCCAAAAACTTTGTGAGCAGTTCTTTTTATGAAAACAAACAAGAATACAGTTCGTACCAAGGCGATCAAGGAGGTACTTATGAAAATTTCAACACACCAGGTTTCAAGGCCCAAACAGAATCATTTTTTGCGAAAAAGCAAAATGAAAATTCAAATCGTCCTGAGTACGTTCTTATTAAATCAGTAAAAATTAGTTTAAAGTCTTCTAAAGTAAAATGTCACTTAAGGGGCTTATTTATTTGTGTAAAAATTAATTTTATTTACAGAAACATTCCACCGAACCAAGGAGGAAAGTATGGAGGCTTTGGTTATCAAATGGAGGCACCGCCAAAAAGTTCTTCTCAAGAATTTTTCGATACTGCAGTGTCTTCTTTAGCAAGCGTAAAAATTACATAACTTTTGACTGTATTTTAATTTTTCATTCTTTAATTGTAATTTTGAATTGCAGGGCTGGTCCGTGTTTTCTTCGTCTGCGACTAAAATAGCCAGCAAAGCCACTGAGAACGCTATTAAGATTGGAGGATTTGCTTCACAAAAGGTATCAGAGATTTCAGAAACTGTAGGGGAGAAGGTATGTTTTTTTAGGTTTCTTTTAATTTCTCTATTCTCTTATAATTTAAAATAATTTTTCTTTTATTTTCGTATGCTATTTTTACCTCTATTATTTTCAATATTTCTTTTCTATTATTATACACTTGCAATTTAAAATTAATTTGTTTTATTTATTTGTTTATCTTTTCCTTATTTATTGTTTCATTTTCGTTCGTTCATTTTTTATTTCGTCAGGTGCGAGAAGGTACTCTATTGGAAGAAATGGGTTCTCAAGTGAATAATTTAGCGGCTAAGGTAGTTACGCTCGGTTGCTTTTAATTCGAAACATAAAGTTTCTGAACGTCCTTTTAATTTCTACAATTATTTTTCAGGTTGGAGATCTAGGCAGGAAAGGATGGGGTGATATTAGCGGGACCAATACATCTGAACAGAATCGCTATAGTCCTCAGGAGAATTATCAAAATTCAAGTGGTTATCAGGACAGTATTAATAGAAACGAACATTCCAATGAAAAGTCGTCACTGGTCTCTGGTTCAAATCTCAAGTAAGTTCTCGCAATTTATATATTTACAATTATTTATAACATGATTTCAAAATCAGAATTAAATAATTGAAAATTGGACAGATCGAGCGCTTCATCAACAAATTCTTCCTCGCGCGACTGGGATTGGGAATCAAAGCCACGATCAATGTCCGAAGCATCAGTGGAAAGCAGATCATCAACGACCAAGCGAGTGAAAGAAAGGCAGACGAAAGAAGAGTCGTTGATAAGCTTTGAAAAAGAAAGCTCGGGAACTGCCTATAATTCGAAACTAGAGGATGATGCCTGGGAAATATTAAAGGATTAGTCTTTGTAGCTAAAAAAAGCTTGTGAAATGGTTTGCTAGAATTGTTTCTCCGTCAGGAATAATTCCGTCTGTTCATGCTTCATTGTCTGGTTTATCGAATCGGTGAACAACAATTGAAAATTGCATTTATACCGTATTACAGAAACCGAGTGTACATAAGATTTTCCATTTATCCACTACCGAAAATGCAGTTAAAATGAAATCTCTAACTTACTATTAAATGGAAAATGAAGTCTGATGTTATATTGGATGTTGTTAGTTGTGAAAAGGGTATCTCTAGTGTTGGATGTATAGAGGCCCTGATGTCGAATATTTTCCCTTGATCATTGGGAATCTTGTTTTTTATCTAAAGAATTATGTTAGAAAATTTTATTATCATACTCGACCATAATTGTATCTATATCGCATTCGTATTGTTTTTATTACTAGTAGAATATTGATTATAGTGACTGTGGTTCTGCAGTTGAAAGGAAAAAGAGAAGACAAATAAAACTGACTAAATACTATGAATAATTGACAATTTATAAATAACACTTAGAATATACGTAAGGTATAAAGTTAATTAGATAGATAAGGTGGGGTTAGTGCATCAATATAAACCAATTCAATTAAATAAGTATTAAAATACGTAACCAATGAAATTAAATACGTATTGAATAAGTAGATAAAGTGTTAATGTGTGAGTGAGGGTTTTTGAATTGGAAATAAATTATCGAGAAGGGAATTCAATATTAATAATTAAAGCAATTAGTAATGATTTAAAAATATTCCATATTGATTGTTTAAGCTTCTAGTAAAATACTCGGAGGATCTTTGTTTGCGATGTGCGAAATGTTTTTCGAGCTATTTTGGCAAATTTTAAATTTTTAGAAAATTTAGAACCTTATTGTGCAAAACAGTTTGAAAATCGTGAATAGAAGAAATTTAAATGTCAATAGCGATTCAAGAGCATTCCATATGAAATTTTCTCACAGTCTGCTGTAGAATTCTTGTGGAATCAATATGTGAGGTTTAAAGTTCAGAAGCACAAATAAATGTCAAGCATGGCTGGAATCGTTATTCTGTTTATTACTCTCTTCCTTCAGAAGTTAAATAATTTTTTTCGTGATTCTGAATAATTAATTATTCGCGTGTACACTCCAGTTTTATGTTTCAAAGGCTTATTTTAAAGTTAGTTAATGACATTAATTTACTAACAAAGAAACATATTAAGGTTTCAAGTTAAAGTCAATCCATTGTTTACTCGATAACAACGGTTTCCATTCGGTAATTGGTGGAATTACCCTACTTTTAATTTTGAATTACTAGATTAAGAAATTTTTATTGTAATAATTTATAGATTTAATTTTTTAAAGTGTCTTAAAAATCTTGAATTTAATATTCAAAACTTCAGAAAGTTCTTTCAAGATTTTGAGAAAGCAGTTTCGAATTCAAAATTTTTGTTCTATTTCACTTTTTAGTTTAATTTAAAACATTTTTTCAACAAATTTTTAATTAAATTAAAATTTATTTACGCAAACAATCAGATTTTTTATTTTCTGAGCTTTATTAGGTGCAATTCAAATGGCACTTTATATAAAAATAATTTATTTGAACTTGTAACAATGGACAACAATAAAAAATATTTTGAGTTTGAAATCTTTATGAATTTTTTATGAAAATTATAAGCACGGAGGGTTGCGTGTTGAAAGGGGCGCGACAGTCCCGTTTTTTTTGGTCAAATTCCCATTGGTGTTGACATGTCAGAAAGATAAAAATCTCGGTGGTTTAAAATTGTATGCCCCTGAAAAGATCTTTAAGAAAATAATCATTAGTAAGAATGCATTGTGAAGACAAAATAGTGTTTGGATTAAGACTTGCAACCGTGTCAATATGACGAGCTCCAAGTTTGAGGTTAGAATATTCATGTTTTGTTTTCCAAGTTTCAGAAATCTTTTACAGTTTTGTAGACTGCTTAATCGGAACAAAAAAAAAGATGCCTCCAATCTCTATCATTCACTTAAAATATCTCCACAATTAAATTGATTTAAAACTGAACTTATTTATGAGACCTTTAATCTTAAAACGTCAGATTGTAAATTGGTTGTTTGTTTTCCAAGCTTATTAATTTTCATGAATTGTTTTTTAAATAATTTTTCACGTTAAAATAATTTTTGAGAAATGCTTAGAAATATTTCAAAATTTCATAAATATTAAGGAGAAATAAATATTAAATATTTGCTCAGGTTTTTTTTTTATTTTTCAGGTTATAGAGGCATTTTCTAGTGATAATGAAATTAATACCGTTAATTTATCTTGAATTTCGATGTAAGTAAACCTACACGTGTGTAAATATTTAAAAATCATGGACTACGAATATATGCCTTTCCATCGGGAAAAAGATATCCATAATCGATGCTGTGGAGGAAAGTTTTGGTGTATTAAGGTTTGATACCCAAATTTAACACAGATTTGGTTTTAGAGAAATTAGTCAATTTTACTGAGGAAGTAATAAAAATTATAATTTTTTCAGGACATATGCGGGATTATTTGTGCTGTACTTACGTGGCTGTTGATAATTTATGCAGAATTTGTAGTTATGGCAGTTATTCTCATCCCTACTATAAACACTTTTTATTCAAGTATCAACATGGCAATATTTCAAGGCTTGGCTTTTCTAGCGTTTGCTTCTCACCTTAGAACAATGTTTACAGACCCAGTAAGAAAGCTGTAATATATTTTTCAACACTTATCCGTTATTTTTCTGTTTTATCTATTTTATGTCAACTTTTTTTTCAATTCAATTTCTCTTAAAGTTTTTAATTATCAAAATTTAATGCAGGGAGCAGTTCCAAAAGGAAATGCGACGAAGGAGATGATTCAGCAAATGGGATTCAGGGAAGGACAAGTAATTTTTAAGTGTCCAAAGTGCTGTTCCATCAAACCTGATAGAGCACACCACTGTTCTGTTTGCCAAAGATGTATAAAAAAAATGGATCATCACTGTCCATGGGTCAATAACTGCGTGGGAGAAAATAACCAAAAATATTTTGTACTTTTTACGGTAAAAATTGCCGATTTACTCATCGAATAGTGAAGAATTATTACAAAAATGCTTATTATATTTCTGCTCAGTTGCTGAATTTTTAAATTTTCATTTCAGTTCTACATTGCGGGGATCTCGTTGCAATCTTTGGTTCTCTGCATTCACCAATTTACGACCTGCGTAAGACAAGAATGGAGAGAATGTTCGACGTTCAGTCCTCCAGCGACAGTGGTGCTATTATTGTTCTTGACAATTGAAGCTCTATTGTTCGCCATTTTTACTGTTGTAATGTTGGGAACTCAATTGCAGGCTATTTGGAATGACGAGACGGTAATCATAAATTCCAGGACAAAACTTATAAAATATCAACAAACTTTCGCTCCTTTTTTCACCACCAATTATTTTTGTAGGGCATTGAACAATTGAAGAAAGAGGAGGCTCGGTGGGTTCGCAACAGCAGATGGAAGTCGATACAAGCCGTTTTTGGAAGATTTTCCGTGGCCTGGTTTTCTCCCTTTACCTCACCGCCAAATAAGATTAAACTAGATTCATATTTATACTGCGTTTAAGTGGATTACCTATTAATTCATGAGTTGCTGGAACGAGTGTGATAGCTGTAAATTTGCATGATGCACAAATAATGTGGAAGTCTTGGCTATATGTGCAATAATGAATACATATGATTACGTATTCATTTTTTTATCTTGGTTAAAATACGATGGCCAAAGCAATTGAGATACTTGTACATATGGAAATAATCCAATTTCAAGACTGCTCCCGAAGAGGTTTCGATAACTTTTAAGTTACACTTGGCTTCTCAAGAGGTTTTTTTTTCACTTAGGGGCAGAAGAGTACAAAATGATTTCCCGTGACTTGTTTTTTAGGTAGCTCTAGTAATTTTCAGGAATTTTATAGTTTTATATGATCCATTAGTTGAATTCAAAGGCAGTAAAAGTTCAATATTCTTTTGTAAACTCGCGAAAAACTTTAGATGAATTGGATATAATCCTGTATCTAATGTAATAGATAGTACTTAACGGTATGAAATCATAGAGTTTTTATACAGAGAAGTATGATATTTTGAAGAAAGTCAGAAATACAAAGCCAGAGACAAAAAAGATAGTTAAAAAAAGTTAGGAAAATGTTAGAAACAAAAGAATTAATTATAAGAGAATGAAATAGAATTCGCACTTGAGTTTTGAAACTCTTTTATTAATCTTTGAAAAAGAAATTTTAGATAGAAAATTATTTCAAACAGGTTTTTATTAATATTTATTAATTCGTTTAACACGCAATGAAAAAGGATTAACGCGCAATGAAAAACGATTAACGTGCACTGAAAAACGATTAACGTGCAGTGAAAAAGATTAACGCGTAATGAAAAACGATTAACGCATAATCGAAAGTAACAAAAGATTTGGTATATTATGACAAGTATTTCTAAAGTCAGTGTATTCGATGCATCAATGTAATTGTAATTAGATATATGTGAATAGTGCCGTTTGATTTTTGTAACGAATGTTTGTAATTCCAAAATGAAATGACATTATTATTACAAAACATGTAATTATCAAGAGATATAATTATTACAAGATTGTGACGCTTTATACAACGTTATTAAAATGACAGATGTCTTTTATAAGAATTTCTGTGTCAAATTAGTTTTGGAAAAGATAGTCAGATCTTAGAAATTTTTGGAAAACGGTTCTAATCTGAGGCAGTATTTCGAGAATTTTTTACGATAAACTGGAACAAATTCATCGTTGTGATATTCTCTCAGATAAACGAAAAAATTCCATTTTTCGTAATTTTAGAAGAGTGTTTAAGAATTATAGAAAAGTTTATGTGAACCTATAGGATAAATAAGTATTATATCAGTGATTAATTTAAGTTTACTCGAGCTCCGTAAAACGAAAAATCTATATCTAAGTTTTTTTTCTATATATATTGAATCTGTTCATTTTGAACTTCATTGTATTGTACCATTATTTATGATCCGAATTGTTCGATGTTGGATGCTCGTGTAAATACAAATAAATCGAACAACGACACTTTTCATCATCTAGAGAATTGTTTTTTAAACTTTTAAATTAATTTTAGTTATTCTAAGTGAATTATTTTAGTTTTTAGATTTTGGTGAATATAATTTGATTATTTTATTCTAAGCGCATGTCTCATGTTTTACAGAAATTGTTTTTTGCAGGTCGAGGTATGCAAAGTAACGGAACGGGGTTCATTAACATATTTCATATTTCTTGAAGCGTGTAATGAAGAAAAATCCAGAAGGATTAGTTGAAAAGATCCTTGGAGTTTGAAGTCGACATCGAGGAAAGAATATCGCCAGGTTTTTGATCCAGGAACAAGAAGAGCCTTGCTTTGGTTCGTGAGCGCAACAGTTGTCGTTTTCCACTTTCATCTTCGAAATCCAACCGAGACGTGAATCTTGAAAGACTAGGCAAGACTGGCAAAGGAAAAACGGTTCAGTAACTTATTGCGATTGGGCGCACGAACGGCTTTCACTTTTACCTCTACTGCTCTTGGTAAGTTTCAAGAACTGTATATTCATCACTTCTTTGTTTTTCTTTTTTTTTTTGCCATTCCCAGAAATCACGCACCCAGCTCAATTTTCTCCTTCGAAAAGCGCGGTATGATTTCCTTAATTTGCTGGGAATTTTTTTTGTTGCTCTATTAATTGCTCTTAATAATATTGCTTCTAATTTAAGAAGAATTTTTAGAATAGATTTTAAAGTTGCTTTTGTTGAAACTAGGTTCTAGGAATCTGAAGAATTTTTTACGAATTAGATTTATTATATCTTTAAAATAAATATGTATATGTCAGTAATTTTCAATTTTGCTATTGTATTCTTATACTTTTCTTTTTTTCTTTTACAGAATCTTCAAAATAAAAGGAATTTAAGAGGAACTAAACGTGTTTTGTGATAATGTCTATTGTAAGCATTTCTCAATATTTAAGTTGTATCATGTTCAATTCAATGTTCATGTTCAATTTAATTCATGTTCAATTATATCAATTCAACCATAAAAAAGGTTGAAAAAATTTTCTAAATACAATTCTAATCATTCTTTTTCTCTTACAGATATTCATGGTACTATGTTTGATCGTATCAACATTGGCATACGATCCAGACGATAAATCTCTGAGTGATATTTTGTTACCCGAAGGACAATTTGAAGCCTTTTACTTAAAAGGTGAAGAGCAAAATGCAGTTAGACCACCCCATCTTCACGGATCATTCCACAAATACAAGAACCCAGCTCTTGTCGGTGCTCCGAATAGTGCGGCTTATGGTTTTCGCTTCGATGGAAAACGAAGGTTCAATTTTGAGTAAAATAATGTAAGATCAGTAATTTCTTTCACCATAAATAAAATTCGAGTGAAATGTAGATTTTTACCGTTTGGAGTTTTTTTCTTAGCTAATATATTTAATAAGAAAAAGTATTTAAAAACTAAAGACTTCTCTTTAAAAAAATAATACATAATTAATTCTGAAAAATGATTTTATAGAGAGGCAAGAATCTTGACGACAATTAAGAACTGTAAATAAGCTCTTGGTTTTATGAGAGTAGTTGTTAATTTTTACATTCTGTTATAATAATGACTAATGTCTGAAAAGCATCGCTCTCATCTCATTCCTTACAATTGTTTTAATGTACAGGTTACAAATTCCAAGTTACGCATGGGTGAGCTCCACTTGTTAGCCTTTTAAATTTTAATTACTTCTCTAACGATTTTGTCGAAGAGAATTTACTATTGCATATATCTCAATTCTACAAATTCATGAATAAAAATAAGCACGTTTATTTTTTTTAGTGATTGAATTATTCAAAACTTGAGATCAGACAAGATAGCATTGCGTGTTGAAAAGTGGAAGTACATTTTCTTACCTTTAAAATCTTATCTTTGAATTAACAATAAGAAACAATCCACTTATAATTTTTTAAACTCCTTTATTTTAAAGTTTTAGGAATAAAAATTATTTGTTGTATCCTAGCTTAGAATTTTACGCATGATTTATGCATTATTTCATGCATGAAATTATCAACGCAATTAGAAAAATCAGAGAAAAATGTACAATATTTCTTTAATTTTCAAATGCAGATTTACAGATTTCAAAATAGGAAGATTTTGTAATTTTCTGTCTTATTATCTAAATATTCTCTAATGAGGATTCTTTATTTTAAATTAAATGAATGTTATGCAAAGAGAAGTGCCTCAATAGAAAAAATGTTCATCTAAAAATTTAATTGAAGTTAAAACTGATTTGGGCTAATTAATTAATTTCTTTGTTTGCTAATAATATTCAGGCAATTCTCCATTATTTGCTAATCAAGTTTTCCTTATTAATTCTTCACGTTTAAAAATTTGATTAAATGATGAAATAATTTTTTTTGCAGAAGGGAATGAATTTATGATTAGCAAAATTTGTCTCAAGAAAAGTAAGATAATCTATATGATTATAAAAGAATTAGCAATTTGTTTTGGTGTCTGTTTATAACATATGAAAGGTTGCAAGGCGCTGATTTCTGCTTTGAAACATGATATTTATAAAAGCAAAAAATACTGAATGATACAGTTTACAATTTTAATTACAAACACGCAGCTAAGATGCACGAATCACGTTACATATGCGATGGCAAGCGCACGCCAAACTGACAATTAGCAGGAATATCTTTCAGGAAGGGAAATTAACTTTCTTCAGATTAACGATCCATCTAGAAGGAATCTTTAAAATATGAGTAATACATACTAACAGATTTCAAATCCGAAGCTACTGATAATAATCGTTACTCAATAGGAAGAAAACTTAATTTCTTTTATAGTTCTTATACAATTTTTAATTCAGTTTAATGGTTTTTCAGAGTTGTAATTCCATTTTTTACATAGAAATTACAATTCTTAATTGTCATTGAGATTTTTGGCTGTAATAATTGTTTTCATTAGGAATATGTAGTATTTTTTAAATATTTTTTATAAAGACAAGGAAGTGTATCATTATTATTATTATTATTATTATTATTATTATTATTATTATTATTATTATCAAATTTTTTTTTGAGAATTATTATTCTTAAAATTATTATAAAAAATTACTATCAAAAACTTATCAAAATTAAGGCAAAAGGACGAAATTCGGATCAAGGGTCCAAATGCGAATCAATATTATTTTTGTCACAAGTAACTACAATTGTAAACTACATTTTTGTGAATCGTTTAGCTTAACAAATAAACTGAACATTTCATAAAAATTTAATTTATAATTGTATTTATTTACGGCAAAAACAATAATAATTCGTATCTCTGATCCGGAGTTATCTTCTATAACAATGGTAGTTTTTTTTCTTTTTGAACACTTCAAATTATTTTTGATATCTATATACTTTTTGGGAGGAATTTCAACAAATTTCAGAAGTTAGATTTAATTATAAATGGTTTTTTGTTATTTTAATAAAAATATTAATGGATGCACCGCTGAATATCTATCCCTCTGAAATTTTAATAATAAAGAATATTGAAACTTGTTTTCTGATAGAAAAATATTGGGAGCAATACTGATTCTACACAACTTTTCTCTACAAAAAATATTCAAGACATAATTTTTTACACAATAAAAATTCTATATGTCCAGAAATCAGAAATTTTTGCCTGATTTGTTGTAATTTCCAAAAGTTTTAAATACATCAACACTTTCTACGAAATATATAATTAAAACTGTAATTTTAGGAAATTTATGATTAAAACTGTAATTTTAGGAAATTGATGATAGAATATTTAAGAATATATTTATGAAATAAATGTTTCATCAGTTTCTGGAAAGTTTAGATCACTGCCCTTGAAGCTTTTCGTGTTGGAATCACTTAATATTCATTGCTCATTCCGTAATGAATTCGCATCACTCGTCAGCGTTTAAGCAGAACGTATAATAATTTATTCTTGAAAAACGAGAGGATGCTTTCTCGTTACATGTTTGGATATAATATGAACCCAAG
Source organism: Euceroptres primus (assembly GCA_037177015.1). Taxonomy (NCBI): domain Eukaryota; kingdom Metazoa; phylum Arthropoda; class Insecta; order Hymenoptera; family Figitidae; genus Euceroptres; species Euceroptres primus. The sequence continues at coordinate 20,588 of JBAGKK010454638.1, forward strand.
AACATTAGTCAAAGATTCAGATGAATAAAATAGAAAGGCCAAGTAAATAATTTCACGCTATTGTTATTTCCCACGCGTGTCGACAACTCTATTATTAAGCTGAAATAGTCGCACTTGCATTCGAACCTGCTCAGTCAAAATGTATGCTTCACGAAAAGAGCATTCATCTATCTACAATTCTACAATCTGCATTTCCTCTGGTGTTTCATTTTTATTCTCTGAGTACAGAAGTGTTTTTGGAATAGAAAATAATAATAAAAGAAAACAATTTGTGCTGCGATATTTGAATTGTTTTGCTTAGGACAGGGGAATATTTTTTTATAGTGGAACGTAAACTTTGAAAATATTTCTTGAATTGCACCATGAAACTTTTTAAAGTGCTTTTAGTGATAGTGATTCTGTAGTTAGTTTCAGTTCAAGCCTCGATACGTCAGAATGAGGATCTCGTGCTTCATCGTGGTGAGTGATTTTTTTTATTTTTTAGTTTCAATTAAGTGAGATGGTGTTTTATTTGAAAAAAAGCAAAACGGGAAGTATAAGAATGAATCAAAATGTTATGGTAAGGGAGAAATTTTAAATTTTCAAGGGGTGGTGAAGAGATTCTATTATATTTTTTCATAACTTGATCAAGAAAATTAAATATTCAGTATTCAAATACTATTCTAATTTTAGATTATAGAACATAATTTAAATTGGAATTATAAAACTAGCCATTATATTTGAAAAATGGACGTCTTTTTCTATTTATTAATTTTTATTTTGATAATTGAAGGTTTGGACTCGATATTTTAATTTAGACTAACAGATTCTTCCATTTCTGTATTCTAAAAGATAATTATGATTTGAGATTTGAGATTGAGATGATTTGATATTTGAGAAGTATTTTTTGAGACGCTTCTAAAACAATGTTTTTTAAATTTATTTTCTAACAAAAATTCATTTTTCCACAGTTTGGAGCACTTCTGCTTTCCAATGTCATTGCCGAAACTGAGGATCCAAATAGGTATATATTTTTTCATATTCATTTAATTTAATAAATAGGCGTATATTGTATTTCATAATTATAATAAAGTGATAATTTTGTATCAAATATTTTTTAAAGGAGACATTCACTAAATAATAAATACACAAATAATTAAATACCGTCCTTGAATAATTCTAAAACTATTTTACCTCACATTTCAGAGTCGAAGAAGTCACAACAACCAAGGAACCAGTCACAACTCATAACGTGAATTCTTCCCAAGAGCAAAGGTTTCAAGAAAAAGTACTACAACAGCCTCAGGATTCAGATAAACCTCGAAATGTACGAGCCACAAAAAGGATCTTTTCCTCTCCTTTTTCCTCAGAAAATCCTTGGGAAATTGTGGAGAGTTTTGATAAAACTTCAACTTTTTTCGAACATTCCCTGCAGGATCAGGAGAAATCAAAACTCGTGATTGTAGAGCCCTTTTTTCGAGTGAAAAAGGTGGAAAAGGGCTTCTGGGGTTGGCTGAAAAAAATCTTTGGTGAGAATAAGGAAAAAAAGGGCCAGGGCCCTCTTATCGGACCCATTAAGGTTCCTGGAATGGGAGAACATGTCTACATCAGAGCAGTCGAACCACTTGAAAATGAATCGGAACGTGTTGTTATTCATTTAGTTACAAGAGACCCACCACTTGGATCTTCTGAAAAAGAAATTAAATTGGCGAATCCTTTGCCTTTAGGAAGCTCAATTGGCAGTTCATTTTCCAGCTTTGACACTGTTCATGAATTGCCCATCGAAAGTTCCAGTTTCCAGACTATTTTCTCGCCCCATTTTTCCAGTGCGGAGGTGGGAGGATTATTTGATAAATCTCACTTCTCAGCTTCAGATGCTTCCTGGTCTCCTTTTTCATCGCCTCCGATCAGGTTTCCTTCTGAGAAAGAAGATATTTTTTCCAGTCCAAGTTTCTTCAGGAAACATTCTACTCAAGCTGAGACATCTGAATTTTCTGCATCGTTACCCAAGGATGCTGAGAGTAGTCAGCAATACACAGCTTGGGTGAGATTAATTATTTTTATTCAAAAAAAAAAACAAAAAAAATTAGAAATATTATTCCATCATTTTAAAATACTATATAATTTTTAAAAGTTGGGAAAGTGAAATAAAAGAGCTTGAAAGTTTGAACTCGACCACTCGATTTTTGAGTGAAAACCAGATTTCAAGGATTTCAAAAGATTTCAAAAGATTTTAATGATTTCAAAAGATTTCAAATATTTCAAGAGTTTCCATGACACCAGATTTCAAGAGTGGTTAGCCCCTCGACCTTAAATTAAAAACTATTAAATTTCAACTGATTTTTAAAAAATTGTATTAATACTTTTGTAAATGATTTGTTTTTCTAAAAACTTGGGAATAAATTATCAGTTGAAAATTTAGATTCATTTGAATCATAAGCTTTCAAGTAGTAGAAAAGAGTATCTGTCAGCCAGGGGAAAAAAAAGATAGCTTCTAAGTAGTACAAGTCCTTGTTAATCAGACATAATGTAAAATGTTTAGGTTTTTAATTCTTAATTTCTTAACATTTTCATCACTTAAATATTTAGTTTACTCTTTTTTACACGAATATTCCAAATATATTTTCGTTTGTAAAAATCAATATTTCTTTTTTAAAGATGTTTTTAAAAATAAAATACTTTTTAGTTAATTTTATTATTTTGAAGTTGAGACTTATATGCAAAAGTGTTTATTTTTCTCTCTATAATTATGGATTGGCGATACGCATGGTTACGTTTTAGTCATAAAAAGACTGTAATTTGTAATTGTCAAAGATTTACGACTGATTGTATACTTCTTAGATACTTGACCCAGAAGACATAGAGTAGAATAATATATTTATTATTATTCCGAGAAAAATAATCACTTAAAAAATTTTAAAGATTCACTGATACCTCGCTCATAAAGTATAGTAATTTATTATTAAAGATATTTCATAGTATCTAATAAAAATATTTTTTAATATTGAAAATAATAATTAAATTCAGTTACTTGCTAAGAGTTAAATCACCTGGAAATTACTGGTATATAATTTGTAATTTAAAGATTTCTCAGCCTTTTACTGGTATATAATTTGGAATTTAAAGATTTCCCAACTTTTTCAAGATTATAATTTTTTTATTTTGTAAAGTTTTTAAATTACCTATCTGAATATCTTTTGTAATTTTTGTCTAACTTTTTTTAAATTTTTTTAGGCTCAACCTTATGAATATAGTTCACCTTCAAAAAGCTATGGAGATATACAACCGGACTACGATCATCAAGGCCTTTTTGCTTCAACAGACAATCAAGAATTTTCATCAGCTCGCGAAGACATCGATAAAGTTCAAGGAACACAAAGTAGTCAATTGGAACTTTCTGAGGGCAAGGAGTCACTGCCACTTTATCCACCATTATTTAATGCTTCTTTCAGCCATACAGAATCAAATGATAAGGAACAAGTTTATGATAAAAATGGTAGAGAAAGTGAGAATTTAGATTACTCATCTGGATCAACTCGATACTCAGCTCAGCATCCTGGACTCGGTGCTTATCAGACTCAATCTCAAATTACAATTTTGCCAAATACGAATAATAGCGATGAAAAATTGGAGGAAAAATATATTCTCAGGGATGGAATTCGAGAAGTTGAGGCACCAAATCTTTACCAGGCTGAAAATGGAAGAATGAATCAATATTCTGAAAGCAATTCTGGAGAGATGGGAAGTGATCAAGAATCTAAAAGTAGTACTTCAAATGTAGAAAATTCTAAGAAGGTTAGAAATAGCCAGTCGTGGGATTATGGGAATTATGGAGTCGGTTCTGAAAAACCTCAGAATATTTCAACTCGAGAGGATTCCACTTCGAAGACGAATGAGACTAATGAAGCTATGATGAAAATTTTTGCTTCATATCCCTGGACTTACAGAGTTTCGAAAGGCAGATTTGTTATACCTAAAAAAGAAGAGGATAGAGAGAAAAAATCGATGGAATCTCCTAGTTCAAATCCTCAGGTTCAGACTCAATCTGAAAGTCGAAAGCCAAATCTTCAGAGACATAGATCCAGATTTACTTTAGATGGGGGTTCGAAAAAAGATGTTAAAAACAAGGTGAGATCTAGGAATAGGGTCAAAACAGAAAATCAAGGATCAGAGATTCAGAATTTAGAAAATAAATCATTAAAGGAACAGAAAACAGATAATCGGAAGACTGATCTTGAGGGAGACACATCGAAGGCAATTTCTGAGACTGATTTGCATGTGTATAAAAATTATTCATCGGTTCTTAAAACAGAAGGAGAACCAATAATGGAAGATGGGAAAAAATGTCCTGAAGAAGGGTCAAAATGTACTGAAGAAAAAAAGGATCCAATGACAGCAGAAGAAGTAAAGCAATTTTTCGTGAAAGAGTCGAAGAGGTTTGAACATGTACTGAAAACTGTTGAAGAAGAGTCGAAAGCTATTAGAGAAGAATCCAAATTTGTTGAAGAGGAAATGAAATCTGTCAAAGAAGAATCGAAACCACTTGAAGAGGAATTATCTGTTAAAAAAGATTCGAAATCTGTTAAAGAGAATAAATCTTCTGATATTGAAAATGCATCAACTGAATCAACAAAAACAGAAAATCAGAAAATCTACATTGTCACTCCTGAAACTCCTTTCAGTAATAGATCTAGATTCGATATTAAATCGAAGAAATCTCCTAAGGAAGAAGTGAAAAAATCTAATTCGACAGTCAAAATAGAATTTAGGGGACCAATTCTTCACACTTCGAGAGTGCCAATCATGGAGGGACGTTTTAAGAGTAACTTAAAGAATAATACAAATTTAGCAAAATCAAATTCTACTCTTAAAATGGAAAATCCTAAAACCACTCCTCTAACACATATATCGAGAATATATGCTAAGAATCGATCTAGTGATAAATTGAAAAATAGTGCACAGAAAGAGGGAAAATCAGGAACTGAAGAAAACCAGAAATCTGAAGAAGAGTCAAAAAAATCTCCGGATACAATGTCGAAAGTAGAAAAGCAAAAAGAGGAACTTCATGTCCGAATGTCTAAGTTGTTTCCTAAAGTTCGTAATAATAAGCCTAAAATTGATACTGAGGTTACTAAAGTGAAAGATGAAAATGAAATAAAAGCAAATCAAACGCAAGAAGCATAGGTAAATTGGTAATTTAAATTATAATCCTTATTTGTTATTCATAACATCAATGGATTTGAAACTTAAAAAATTAAAGTAGCTGTCAGATCAAAAGTAAAAGATATTTTTGGCTGGAAAAAATCATGAGTGATGTTGAAAAAATACAAAATAGGAATAAAATATTTCCAAAACCTCAGCGATAATTTAACTATTCGAAAAAAAATACTTGAAAAAAAACGTGGAAAATCGGATTTTTTACGAAAAAATGCTTATCTTCATTAATTTTGGGTATTCCGTAATAAAAGTTTTTGTTATATACTCTACAGATGCCACACCTTGCATAAGTCAAAAAAATTAGTCTGATATGGAGCATTGAAGAAAGGTATTTATTTTCAAGTATGAATGCGGTGATTTTCTTGAAAAATGAGATAGGTGGATCACATTGATTTTGCTTATTAAAGTGCATATAATAATTATGGTTAAAACTTTTGTTATGAAAGAAAATACTTCCGTGGAGTCACAGTGACCCCAAGTGTCCTTTAAGGGTTAATTCAAAATTTTTTTTATTTAATAATTTGTTAATAGTCAGTCACCTTCTTAGTGCACATTGTTATTATTTACCTGCTTAGGATACATTAGATTAAAATTTATAGAAGGCTATAAAATCATACATTTACAACATAAAATTATTATTATTAATCTAAAATTATTATTATTAATTGTTATTAAAAATAATATATTCATCTAAGTTCTAAGTGTAGATAAAAAAATATCAATTTCACCTTTACTATAAGAGCTCAGATCAGTTTTATTATAAACAATTTATTATATATTGAAGAATTACTCTCTGGGCACATACTTTTATATATGCGGTCCTCAGTGTAGACATAAGAGTGCTCGCTCGTCGCTTTAAATCCGGTTCAAACTGGATTTTAATAGCGCCCGATTCTGTGCCGACCAGTCCCGAGGCCGGCACTCAAACGAGAGTGTATTAGATAATATTACTTACATGATTTTAAAATACCAGTACACGACGAATGCAATTTATTTATAATCTAGTGGATTTAGGTAATAAATTATAAAGTTTACAAACTTTTGATTATTTCTTATCCTAATTTTCGAAACTTAATTAAATAAATTTTAAATTATGCTATGAAAAAAATTAAAATATTTTTTCAATTAGGCTCCTAGATGAAGATTAAAATAATTATAGCTTATAAATATTTTATTTTATTGCTTTTAACGAAACGATTAATATCTATTAGTTTATCGTTTAATTAATTTCGACTATAACTCGATAATTACTTTTCTAACAATAACTATTTTTAAATTTAATATCACTTTTTAAATTATTCATTAAAATTTGAATTTGTTTACAATAAAAACGGTTAGAATTGAAAGCTTTTATAGTTATTAACTAAAAATTAATATTAATATGTGACTCAAAATTATGAGTTATTAAGGTACTTTAAAAATGAACTTCTTATCTCCGATACAGGTGAAATATTCTAGCTTTAAAGTTTAGGACGTTATATCTTTATTGCAATCTCGTTTAAGTATTTAAAAGACATTTGAATATTAAGCATTTACTGCCTTTATTACAAATAAATTTTTTTGCAAGTTTATATTCGTTGAAAAATTAAGATATATTTACAGATTTTACTGGAATTCGAATTTAAAAATTGGTACATAGAAACTTATAAGCTGGAATATATTCTTAATTTACTACATTTTAAATCGCTACAAGGCGAGGTTAAAATTTTTTTTATTTAGGCTGAATGATTCTTTTGCTTAAGGGTATGTGATACATAATGACGTCATGAATTACTGACCGATTTTTTATTTACATTCAGCGGGTTTATTAAGAGAGAAATGCAAAAATAATGCTGAAATTTTGGGAAATAATAAAGAATATATTTGAGCATCGATGTCTGGTGCGTTTCAGTTTTTATTTCGAAAAAAAAAATTTTCAAAAATAATTTTTTTTTTAAAGTAAAAATTGAAACGCACCAGACATCGATTCCTCGATATATTCTTTATTATTTCCTCAAATTTCAGCATTATATTTGCATTTCTATTTTAATAAACCCGCTGAATATAAATAAAAAATCGGTCGGTAATTCGTGATATCATTATGTATCAAATACCCTTAAGAAGAATATTATAGTTTAAATTATTTATAATACCAATAAGACAGTAAGTGCACGACATTTTCAAAAACGTATATTTATTATTTTGCTAAAGAATTTAGTCATTTTAATTAAAACAGTGTATCTTATTATTAATATTATTCTATGAAAAAATAATATAAATAACAGCTAAATAAAAATAAGTGGAAGCGTAATTATAATTAAAATTATAAACAGGAATTTTGCTTCAAAAACTTTACAAATCTAAAAAATAAATGTATGATCAGTATAAAAATGCCTGTCTATAATTTTAATTATAATTAATCTTCCACTTATTTTTATTTAGCTGTTATTTATATACTTTCTTCATAGAATAATATTAATAATATGATACACTGTTTTAATTTCCAACGACGAAATTCTTCAGCAAAACAATAAATATATGTTTTTGAAAATGTCGTGCACTTACTCTCTTATTTGTATTATAAATAATTTAAACTCTAATATTTTTCTCAAGCAAAAGAATGGTTCTGCCTACATAAAAAAATGTAACCTTGCCTTGTAGGGATTGAAAATTTAGTAAATTAAGAATATATTCTAGTTTATAAGTTTCCATGTGCCAATTTTTAAATTCGAATTCCAGTAAAATCTGTAAATATTTTAATTTTTCAACGAATATAAACTTGCAAAAAAGTTTATTTATAATGAAGGCAGTAAAAGTTTAAAAGGGCATTTCCATGAAAAAGCGGACAAAAGGTGCGTGCGCCACATCACATTAATTAGTATATAAAAACTATTCGTTAAAACTAAAAAAAAGTTGAGGATTTAGAAGCTTGTGGTAACTATTAATAAGTATAATATGAAAAAATTCAATTTCCGACTATAATGCGTTTTTTTACTTTCATTAAAAAATCGTGACTCACGAGCACTTTCATGGTCCAATATGTAAATGCCTTTTTAAATACTAAAACGAGATTGCAATAAAGATATAACGTCCTAAACTTTAGAGCTAAAATATTTCACTTGTATCGGAGATAAGAATTTCATTTTTAAAGTACCTTAATAACTCATAATTTTGAGTCACATATTAATATTAATTGTTAGTTAATAACTATTAACAGTTACTTTCTTGCGAAAAATATTATTTGAAAATAGAATCTCCTTTTAAAATGTTTCAATGTTGCTACGTCTATTTATTTCTAAAACTTTTCTTCGACACGGGACCACAGACACGAATCGCCGCGTCTTTTTAATATAAAAAACAATTGATACGTCTTTCTAACTCTAAAAACTGGCGATACGTTTTTTTAATGTAGAAATCTGTTACTATCTATTTCACTCATGTTACTATCTATTTCACTCATGAGTCACATCTTTCCTGTAGATTAGATTTGAGTTATTTTTGAAATAAAATTTTATGATATTAAGAATTTTAGGAGAGCTTTTGCAAGTGATATTTATAACGACGATAATGCATTAGCATTCAAACATCTATCTTTAAAAATTCATAATATTCTAGATGTTTTCTTAAAGTTTCCGCTGATTGGAGGTCAGCCTATCCGTGAAATTCACTCAGCTTTTGTACTAACAAGTGGAAGTGTTTTTTTTTTTAAACACGTAAACCTGAACCCATAAACTTCTTAAAAGCGAAACACGCTCTACTGGTTCCTCATCGCGAGATGCGCAATGTTTCTTATTCTGCTTTCAATTTCTCTGTGATTTCTCTCTTTAATTGCATTTATACATATTATTACCACCAGTTTAAGGTCTTAAACAAACGAAAAAAAAATATTCAACGTCAAAATTACATCATCTGCATAATAAAATGTAATTCTTATATCTTCAGTTCGACATCTCAATACCGGAAGCTTCACTCTTCTATAATCTACATAGACTTCTCAGTGATCAGTGAAAGGATCAAGCAAACATGTATTTCAGTTTTATCTGCGACGTTGAACATTCTACAACTCTTCTGAATTCGTGACAATCGACACTTTCTTTCTCACTTCAACGACATCTCAATTTCTTCTTCGTTTTTCTTATCTACAAAATCGCATTAAACGAAACTATTTTTACTAAAAAGTAAGGCAAAGGAACCAAATTTAAATTATTTGAATATTTCTCTCACCTCGTGCAGTTAAGTGATTAATCAAAATGTGTGCAAGAATTTTAATCATTATTGTTTTTGCCATAAATAAATACGATTATAAACTAAATTTTTGTGAAATGTTCAATTTATTTGTTGAGCTAAACGATTCACAACAATTTAGTTTACAATTCTAGTTATTTGTGGCAAAAATAATGGTGATTCGCATTTGGACCCCTGATCTGGATTTGGTTCTTTTGCCTTATTTTTGATCCGCAAAAATGTATAATATTTCTGGAAGAACTGAATATTATTTTGTCAAGAAGTTCAAACTAGAATTTTTTATGGAAATTTGAAAACACAAATATATTTTGAGAGCTTTAAAGCACTATAGATGTTTTAAAGCACTGTAGTACATTTTTAAACAAAGTTTTTGGGAGATATTCAAACTTCAATCTTCTTGAACTTTACTGAAAATGAGAGTTCCTATTTTTTTTTTTGTTGATCGGAACGAAATTTTCTGGTGACTTGTTATTTGGGGCACGAGTTGATTTTTGCGCTTTTCATTGCAAATTAATTTTTCCAAGTCGCAGAAAAGAAGAGGTTGGGCGGAGTTTCTTTGTTACCGGACATGCCTGGCTAGTTACTCTTTAAAGTATATAAAGCTGGCATTGGATGCTCCGTGGTGCAGTGTATTTCTCTTAATTGCTGCGAATCTTCTTTCACGATACTGAAGTATAAAAGTTACCAAAATGAGCGGCAAGATCTTGGTAAGGTGCTTATGGAATTCAAAAAGTGCCGAAATGTACCCAAAAAGTGTGAACAACATTAGAAATCATTTTTCAAAAAATGCTTTTAAATTATTTGAATATTTCTCTCACCTCGTGCAGTTAAGTGATTAATCAAAATGTGTGCAAGAATTTTAAAAAACTATGTGTGCTTTTAATAAAAAGTTATTCAGGTTTACTCAAAATTAATAATTAGTTATGTCAAATATTCAGTATTTAAATTGGATTGATACTATTTAAAAGCAGTTTAAAAAATTACAATGTTGGTTTCAAAGTCAAAAGGGTAATTTTTTATGAATATACACAATTTTTATTTACTGTCGTTTTTCCAGTTGCAGTTTAGTTTGGCATTGTTGGTGCTGGCAATTCTCTTGCAAGAAGAAGTTCAAGCGTATGTATTTACTATTTTAAAAAATATCAAAAACATTTTGAAATATAGTAATGATCTAATTTTAAAAAATATTGATTCCAAAATAATATTCTTAAGGATTAAATTTTGCAAATACATTTTTATTCATTGGATTGATTAATTTGCTTGATTATTTAAATAAAAGAATTTCAATAAGATTCAATAATTTTTCTAACATGGAACAATTTTTTTCAGGAAGAAGGTGATAATCCACGTTCCCTACCACGTGAAAAATGTGAAACACACGCACACAATTTACAAGATAATTCCACATCCCGAGAAAAAAACCGAGGAACATAGTTATGCAGGTGACGGAACTCTCCATGCGTATAAAAAATGACAGTGTCTTCAAAAATCAGAAATTTAGTTAGATAAAATTTCCACAATCGTTGAAACCGAGCCCAAAGAATTGTGAGCCCCGTCGAACAAATCTTCTATAATTTAATGTCTGTGTACCATTGCAGTGTAATTTATTTGTATAAAGAATATATGTTGTTGATGATATAATGTTCAATAAATTTAAACAATTTAGAAATCACACGCAGAATAAAATAGTTGTCTGCGTTTGTAAATATTTTTCTTTATTATTCCAAATTGACATTTTTAATTTCATAAATTTAGATTTTGAAAAAATAATGAATAATAATAATGATAATGAATAAAATAATGAATAAGTACATTCATTTTTGTTACAAATTAATGCAATTATGTAGGAATTGTATGATGTAGTCATACAACATACATTGAAGAAAATTGAAAATTTGTTATCCTTTCCAACCTGCGTAAAAAATTTCACTTTTGATGAATACAAATTATTTAGGTCATTTCTATAAATTGTAATTATAGGTATATTTAGTTTTGAAATAAATTAAATTGAAATACAACTGACAATTCTTTTTTTGCTCCTCCAAATTGTTTTATTATATTTTCCCTTTTTGAAATAATTATATTACTTATTTGTTTATTTCATCTATTCGTTTCACCAAGAAATATGTCAAAATATTTCAAACTCGAAATATATCAAAGTCGAACAAAAATAAAATATTAAAAACTAGATAAAATGAAGATTATGTTATTTACAAAGATATTCAATTTTTAAATGAAATTTGCAAAGTTTTGAATAATTTTATTTCGTAATTCAAATTTTATTAACACAATTGTATGAAATATTATATTAATATTTATTGATAACTCGTAAATAATTAAATATGAATTGGAATGCGGATTTTAAATAAAGTAAATAATGTAAATTATTACTGGTCATTATGCAATAAAATACAAATCAACCTCTGTGGAAAAATAAAAAAATTTATTAGAAATTGAGGAAAATGATGAATTATGAAGAAAAACTGTGAAGAATTTCACAAATTTTTAAAAAATATCAGAGAATACAAGTGCCTCATTCTCTGTCAAGTTCACAAGAAAATTAATCTTGATCTTTTACCGCAAGGTATAAAAGTCATTTTGCAAGGAGAATAAAATTAAGGTTTCCACGCCCCTCGAGAACAAAAACCGAACATGCACAATAATTCGAGAAAGCAAACACTTTCTCTCAAGAATTATTGTAACCAAAAAGAAAACGATGGTCCATTATTCATCTTCTTATCTTAATCGTTAATAGTTGTATATCAAACGCATCAATGGAGACGTCCACAAAAAAGTCAAAAAAGAATATTGTATTATAATAACGATTATGCCAAAAGAAGTTCATTTTATTTCCTTCCGAAAATTTATGCTCTGATAAAAGTAATTGAATCCGAGATTTTAAGGCGCTTAAAGAAAACTTTTATTACATTTCTTTAGTCTTTCGTTTATGATAATCGAACTGAAAGTGCAGTAAGTTAATTATTTTAGATTGGAAAATCATTTTAATTCTATTTTAATATTATTTATATAAATGTACAATATAATAATCACAAAGATGAATATTGAACAATGGAATTTAAATTGACTTTATAACAAACTTAATTAATCCATCTTTGTATCTTTGAAAATTCACCCCTATTTTCTCTTCTACCTGTATTTATTAACTTTCTGCAGAAACTAATTCTCAAGTATTCCAGATTTGTATATGCTTATGCAACTTTTTAGAATCTCTATATATTTTTTAAATCTTCGGTTACTTCTTAAAATTCTCTGCAAGTTTTTTTCTATGTAATTTTATCTTCCTAAAAAATTACCCTGTTTTTGAAAACAGTCCCCTTTTACTCTTATTAAGCAAAAATAGGGTATGTGATTCCTAACAATAGAATACAAAATATTTTAATATAAAAACAAATTACTCATGTGAAAAAAAGTAATAATTTTTTCATTTTTTTTTTAATTCGAATAATTTTTTGATAAAAATTCTTTGAGAAAATCTACTACTGAATTGACTATTGGTAGCATCGAAAGTGAAAATATTTTAGTCAGTAGTTTGCCGGTGACAATGAACTTGGATGGACATTTTTTCCTTAAAAAAAAGAAAAATTCACGCCTTCATTTCTTAGCAAATCTGAATGATGAAGCACTCTGTTTCTTTTATTTCGAACAAGATGGCGAAAGTGCTCATCATCCGTAAACTGAGATTCCTTCACGGCTGCTTGACAAGAAGTTGACAAGAAATTGGCACCGATAAACCAATCAAGTGACAAAAAACAGAGCATATAAACCAAGAGACAACGAGATCACTTCAATCGCTCTTGGAACGTCGTTCTCAGAACTCTGAAATTGTGTGTTCGAATTGCCAAAATCGAGGAAAAATGGTGCGAACGTGTGTTTGTGATTCACATTGAAATTAATTTTATTGTAATAGTGATTTTAAAGTTAATTCTGAAGATTTATTCCTTGCTTTTTGTTTTCTAAATGTAAGAAAGACAATGTTTTTTTAAATGAACCGTGAAACCGTTAAATTATTATTAATTTCTACATTTGCTATGCAAAAATACATTTTTATTGCAAGTTTCTAATATTGACGGATTTGGAAAATTGTTAATTAAATTTCTTAATAATATCATACAGTTTATTTGCATCCGCCAATTTAAAATTATTTAACTATTCTAAGGAAGGTGATTTTTTATATCTGATGTGTTGCAGAGAATAACATCTTTAATAACCCTCGTTTTGGTACACATGGTTCTCGGAGGCGACAGCGGAAAAAAACAGTAAGTTTTTCTCATAAATTATTTATATAGTTTTAATACAACTTACAATATTTTATCTTCTATCGTATATCTACAAATTCTAAATTCAACCGAAAGGAAAATTAAAAAGCATCTTCTTTAAAAATTGATTTCAGAATAGATATTTTACTCTGATTGGAAATAGTTGATAAATTAAAATAACTTCTTTAAATAAATTACATAAGAAATGACTTTTTATATAAAAATTTTGGTGTTCTTAATAACAATTAACGTAATTTATTACTACTGTGAATATTATAACATTGTATATAAATTAAAGATCTTAAAATTCCTATGGAAATTTATCCTTATTAACATTCTCCTCACTAACTTCTTTTTAAAATCCTTTTTTTTATGTTTCAGTGTCCACTTCAAGATCCACGTTCCTGAAATCATAAAACACCACATCCACACAAAAACAGTTTTTATCCACATACATCCTCCAAAAAAGGAAACCCCGAAGAAAAAGTTTAACCATTATGAAGAAAGTAACGTAGAAGACTGGAGTTCCTATAACAATTATGAAAGTCAAGGAAACCACGAGGAAATAGGAGAAAATGGACACGTACATAAAAAAGGCTTCGAAAAAGAGTATGGAGCCAAGGGTAATAATCATCAGCAGGATGTCTATAATTCTTATTTTCCAACTTCGTATGGAAACACAAATCCTGTTAATTCTTATAACGGGGTATCACAGCCTAATTATAATCCTAATTATAATCATGCCAGTGAATATTCTCAACATGATTCTGGACAAGGTATGATTGGATACATGTATCCTCCACAGTATGCCATTCACGAGGATGTCAATGAAATTCCTAATAATGATATTGAGCAATACAATGTTTATGAGGAAGGACATAAAAGGGGTCTTGAATCTGAAACTGGCCATCTTGTTACCAAGAATCTAAAAGATTTTTATGATGATAAACTCGATGAGGCTGAAGATTTTAAGGAAGAAGAGTATCATAAGGAGTACGATAAACGTATTGATGATGGAAATCGAGGGAATTATGATAAGGAAATCGGGCATAGTGATCGCGCTGGCCGCAAAAATGCCCAAAAGAGGGTTTTTGCTCCAAAAATGATTATGAGATAGTTTGATGTCTAATTTTTAGGTTGTGTCTGTATAAATAATTTTATAACCAAAGGGATCAAAAAATTCGATTGTTAAATTTTTTTTCTTCTTTATGGAGTGATAGTAAAAGTATGAATGTAAATCGTGTAAATGTCATTGAAGAAAATTTTATATTCCTATGTCTTAATATTTAAATAGTTTATTTTTTGTACTTAGGTATTTATGTAATCTTGTATCTGCATGGAAATGTTATGTGTTAAATAAAAACCCACAATTCAATAAAGAACTTTATTTTTAAAATGTACAAGTAACAAGTAACAAGTATTAAAAAATAACAAAAATAGTTAGCAATAGTAACAAGTATCCAAAAATAACAAAGGATAACAATTTTATAATAATCTTATCACAAAATTAGTTTCCATTGGCATCCACTAAGACGAGACTAGTTTAAGAGGTAAAAATACTTTTCTTCGCTACAATTAGTATAATTTAAAAATCGATGGGACTATTATTTGTTCCCATCCTTTTGTAGTTTTGAAAAGATGGATACAGTAATTACAATGATGCAGTTTTTATTTGCACTGGAGAACAAAACCACGTTTAATACGATGGAATCAGATTATGGAATCATAATCTTTAATGAATTTCTCACTGTAACTATTTTCTAAAAATTATCTCCCTCAGTCAATAATTTTTCTCATAAAATAATAAATATTTATAATTTAAAGGAACAGTATATTAAACTTAAAGAATGATTTCAAAAATTATACAGTACTTCATGAATTTAATTTAATTGATGCTGAATTATTTTTTGTTCGATTATGAAAAAAATTAATATTCTGACATTTCTTCGTGACCACGTCCACCCCCAAATGATTCTATTCCACCTCCATGTCCTCCTCCAAAATAGGCTTGACCTCCATGACCAAGTTCGTTACCACCCTGTTCAAAACTGTGACCTCCATAAGTTGCAAATTGACCTCCATGACCTCCATGACCTCCATGTCCTCCAAGGTCGATAGGATGACCTACAGTATATCCCAGGACTTCATACTTGTCACCACCACCACTTTTATGATGAATATGCTTCGTAATTGTGTGTGTGTGGTTGATCTTTTTGATATAGTATGGTACGTGAATTATTACGTGATGACTGCAAAAACACAAAATAATTTCACTCTTATTTTATTGTTAATTCATAAATACCAAAATCTCCTGTGCTTTTTTGTTCAATCAGATTTTTCATACTTTCTTAACTTCAATGAAAGTAAGTTTCATTGAAAAAAAAAGAAAGCATGATTGAATCTTGAAATGCATAGAAATAAATAATTAAAGAAATGATCTCGGATCTTTTTTATGAAAAAGGATTTTTGATGGATATTTTTAGAGTCTTTTTTATTTATTTATTTATTAGATCATTTGGATGCTTTATTTTAGTTCCTGTGCACTTTTAGAAACTGAAATATTCGATTTATCATAAACTGTGTTATTAATTTTTTGGTGGAACTATTATTTGTTTCCATCCTTTCATAGTTTTGAAAGGATGGAGACAGTAATAATTATTAAGATGTAGTTTTTATTTGCACTGGAGAAAGTTACCTAACTTTGACCAATAACTGAATTGAACCACTTTCGATTTGACTTTAATTTAGCATTTGCTTTCATTGAATAGATTATAGAAAACATGTAATTTTTAACATAATATGTCGTAACGAAAGCAGCAACGGTCATATAGACTGCCCTAGTTTCAACGACTTTTCTGCATCATTCAATTAATAAACTAATCCGTGTCAAATTAATTAACTGAGGCTTCCTATAATTTTAAAGAAATATTCAGATATCAAAATGACTTTGGATAAGTAGAGTCCTTTTTTGAGTGAAAATATAACTTCAGTTTTTACATTCTCATCATACGAGAAGGTATTAGATTTGTGTAAAATTTGACCCCCCTCCCTGTTTTTGTCAAATGTCGACGTTTTGAGACCCCCTGAACCCAAAAAAGTGGTTTTTGTGAATGTGTCTGTATGTCTGTCTGTCTGTAGATTTTTTTTCTTGTTAGCACGATAACTTTCGAAATAATTGACAGATTGGATTGGCCTTTG
>JBAGKK010454639.1:0-17501 GCA_037177015.1 Euceroptres primus
GAGGCATATTCAAGGTGTGGTCGAACGAGCGAAAAATACAAGATTTTAAGTGTGAGGGGATTCTTAAATTTCAAGGCATTTCTGGTAACGAAGCTCAGAGATCTTAGAGATTTATTTGCAGCTTTAGAAATTTGATCCTTATAGGAAAGCTCTGAATCGAGAATTATCCCGAGGTCCAGCACCTGAGTGATATAATTCAAAGTGAATTCAAAAAATTTCCAAGCACTTGAAAGAATTATAAATAAAAATACAAGGTCTATTCAAAAAATTTAAGGTGAATTCATTTAATTAAAGGTAAGTTCAATGAATTCAAGGTGAATTCAAAAGAATAATTCAAAGAATACAAGATGCATTCAAAAGAATTCAAGTAATTCAAGGTGAATTTAAGAGATTTAAAAGAATTTTAAAAAACTCAAAAGAAGTCGAAATAAAAATATAAGGTGAATTTAAAAAATGTAAGGGGAATTTAATGAATTGAAGGTGAATTCAATGAACGCAAGGTGAGTTCCATGAATTCAAGGTGAATTCAAAAGAAGAATTCAAAGAATACAAAATGCATTCAAAATAATTTAAAGAATACAAGAAGACTTCAAAAGAATTCAAAGAATACAAGATGAATTCAAAAGAATTCAGAAACAAGTGTACACATGAATTCAGTAGTAGTTAACTCCTCGTCTTCTTATAAACAATGTCTTCAGTATTTTCTGTTAACTTTCATCATCCTTTTTTTTCGAGGTGTCACAGCTTCGACACTTGTCGGCTGTGCCTTACGTGTAAAGTCCTTTGCACCAGCTGGTTAATTTTCGCTCCTGCTTCCTTTATCGCCCCTTCCTACTTGGCTGGTATTTTGCGAGCTGCTTGCTCGTTTCTTAATACCCGCTTGCACCGACAGCACAGGATTTATCGCTTCTAATTGAATATTGGTTCAAGCGCGACTGGCAATTAAATATTATTGTTGATCGATAAACACTGACCGAGAAGTCGTAAAACGAACCTTAACGACGCTTTTCACCTAGACGGAAAAATTTTTATTTTCATTTATCAATTTTTTTAATTTTGGTCCTCTGAGTCTGCAGATTCATAATCTAGTCTCGTAATAAAAATGCTTTAGATTTTAGTTTCATATTCTAAAATTAAATTCAAATTTTGTGTCGATTCATTTATACCTATTTCATTTTTAATTTAGAAAGGGTACATGTCTCCTGATTGAAAAATGAAGTAATTTTCCTTGAGGAATGTAAATATTTCAATATTCGTCATTGAAAGCTGACGCATCCTATAACAAAGTGGCACGAGTTTCCTACTGGAGGTCGATCCGGATGTGTAGGTGTGCAGGGTGGAAAATGTAAATGCTCACTATTAATTTGCAATTCGTTACCTCGCAGCTCTCGACTCTCCTCCGAGACAGGCAACAGCTGGAGGTCGTTCTTCGGCCCGAAATATAACTCTCGGCACTTCCTTGCCATTTCGGCATTGTGTGCACCCGCTACGAGAGAAATAAGAAGATACCAACGACATTTTTCTTTCCCTTTACCATGTATCTCTTCGCCAAGAAAATCTCCCATATATCATCACAAATTCGCCAGAAGAACTTCGATTTAAAAATTGTTTACTCCACTTTTATACATTCCATTTTTATAAAAGGGAGAACCAGTTTAGAAAAACCTTTTTTTAAAAACTTATTTCATTTTCTCAAGTTCTGAAACCTTAAATTGGCATGAAAAGATTCTCTTCCATTTACAGAGATTTAAAAGGCTCTTATTGCTTTTAATACCTATTTTGATTGATGATGAGTCAGTCTCGACCTTGTATATATTAGATCCTTGATCAGTCTTCGATTAGAAAGGTCATTTAAATTAAAGCCGTGCGAACGGTTATTTTAATGTTTTGACTAGTTGAAAATACTTTTTCAACTTCTTTTTATTTTATTTGAAATGAAATTATTTAATTTAATGAAGTGAACCAGGCTGACGAAACGTTGCTAAAATAACTGTATTTTGTATTCCATTGACCCCGCTGATCAACAAAAAACTTTTTCTAACTAAATATGGAGGGTAATACATATTCTCATACCAAACAAATAGTTTAACATACAAAAAAGGTAAAGGATATAATCAAAGTAAAGAATGTTTGGTTAAGTGACAATTTTGAGTAATCAAATAAATTAATAAATAAAAGAAATTACTCTAATATAATGAGAAATTTTGATTTATAATTATTATTTGAGAAAATTTTTGGTTAAGTGACAATTTTGAGTAATCAAATAAATTAATAAATAAAAGAAATTACTCTAATATGATGAGAAATTTTGATTTATAATTATTATTTGAGAAAATGTTTTCTTAAGTGACAATTTTGAGTAATCAAATAAATTAATAAATAAAAGAAATTACTCTAATATGATGAGAAATTTTGATTTATAATTATTATTTGAGAAAATGTTTTCTTAAGTGACAATTTTGAGTAATCAAGTAAATTAATAAATAAAAGAAATTACTCTAATATGATGAGAAATTTTGATTTATAATTATTATTTGAGAAAATGTTTTCTTTTCACTGAAAGTTGTTCTGCTAAAATTGAGTGGCTTAGAAGCAAATGAAACACGAGAGGGTGGTTTAGTTACTCAAATATGCCCAGTGAACCAAAACGTGTTTCCATCGAGAGATACAAGTCCCTCAGTCTACAAACCTAGATTTATCGTGACGGAGAATTAGATTAGCTGATCGATATTCAATGAAAAGCTTTGGCAAAGTAGACCAGAAAATTTAAAGGAAAATTATTTAAAGTCCAAAGATAAATTGTTAGATACTTTTATCTATCTAACAGTGACAAATGAAGTTTGGTAAACTCCAGTTGGTGATTACATCTGCCTGGGAAATTAAAACAGACTGACATCTGCTGGTTAGGAGTGTTCTGTTGATTTTACTTCGTTCTCTTGTTTTGCCTATAACGATATAAATTTACGTAACTGTGGTGAGGTTGTATTGTTCTTTACGAGAAATAAACCGTCGAAAGCACCTCGATTTATATAGAAGAGGATTTTAACACTAAAACCATGCTATTAAAATTATTTAATTTTTTTGCAATTTTTTAACAATATCTTTTTAAATTTTATAAGATTTTGAGAAAATATTTTCTCTTCCCAGCTTTTAAGCTTTAAACTGTTTTCTCAGTTTCAATTCTTATTTTTCAGTTTAATTAATGTTTTCCGTTTTTGTGTAAAATAATTCTTTCTGTTTAAAAAATGAATTATATGGAAAAAGGCTATTTATATTTGTGTGAACATATGGACGTTTCTCGTTGCAGCATGCTGCACTCTCAGGAGCAATGATTTACGACCATCGTGGTTACCGCAATAAAGCATCCACTACCTTGTGGCTCACCCCACATTATTGTTTTCGTAAACTAAAAACCCTTTTCAGAAAAGGGAATTTTTACGAGAAATCAAGAGAAAAAAACTATCAAAAAGTGTTAATTTTTCATCAGAAATTATTCTTGACCGATTCTATTTCAAATCATGAAGAGAAAGTAGAACATGGGGTTAGATTGATTTGGTATATGGATTATATCATTCTAGAGTGAAAATAAAGTCACGTATTTCACCGTATGAATAAAAAATTTTTTGATTTTTTACTATTTTTTGAAATTACCTGAAAATTCTCAAAAAACACAGCATTTTTTTTCAAAATGCAGTATTTTCCGAATGACAATAGGTATTTGGGATTTTCTTTTTTTATTCGACTTAGAGTATTTTCTGAATGACAATAGGTATTCGAGATTTTCTTTTTTGATTCGACGTAGAGACTCTTGCTCTATCGAATGATCCTAGAAAAACCCAAAAATATTGAACAATGACAAAAGGGCGGCGGTTTATCTAAAAATTTCGTAAATGGGTTTCCTCAAAAACCCCACTTTTTAAAATTTTTATTTTTTTTTAGGGAAGGCTGATAATATGTACACAAGTCCTCTAAGTTTCGTTCCTGATAGCCTTTTTGTGCGATAATTTGTTGTTACATAACAATTGATAATAGTTTTAATAAGCTTAATTAACAAGTGCATAAAATAGTCATTTTCTGTTAGACTTAGTTTTTTTGCAGAATCACTTACAATTATGTTGCCATTGTCTCTTGCTGAGATGCTAGACTATTAAAATATAATTCTTAATTGTTTACCAAATATTAATTAGCAAATTCATAGTTCCACCATTTTTAAGGAGATTGACTACGTTTTTTTTTAAAGAGAATTTTCTTCTAGACAACAATTTATAATTGTTGTGAAAAAATTTATTAAACAAATAAATAATTTGCCAATTTTTTAGTAGACAGATTTAGGTTTTTTCAGCCTAAACAACTAAAAATGGCCAATAGGCCTATGCTTTATTAATTTTCTGTTTAGATAACAATTCAATCACACGTTCCAGCAGATAAATGGTTGTTTCTTAACAAAATCAATTACAAATAATTCGAAATTGTTAAGAAATTATTACTATTATTTGAAGTTCATTTTATTGATTCTGTATGTCAAAAAATAATATAACACTTAGTTTGTTTAAAGAAATTATGGAAAGAAAGAAAGAAAAAAAGAAGAAGAAGTTGAGAAACCACCATTTATCTGTTGAAACGTGTGATTGAACTGATATTTTCATAACATATTGTTTAGAAGTATTGAAAAAAGTCATAATAGAACTATTTGTTTAATAAATTGTTTAATTAATAAAAAATTCTCGTTAGATAATAAGTGAACATAATAAAGAGTCATTGTTCAGTAATTTGTAGTCCATTTCGTGAAACGATCGGAATATAGTTGTTGAAAAATGGATCTCCAATATATTTGTATATTAAATTTGATAAAAAAATTTAAATTGTTATCTAAACAGCAAATCAACATAGCAGAGGTCCATTGTCAATACATTTTTAGTTGATTATGCTGAAAAAATTAAATCTGTCTACTTAAAAATGGAAAAATTATTCATGTTTTCAATTAACAATTATTCATATTTGTTTATTAAATTTTTCAACAACAATTATAAATTGTTAACTAACAGAAAAATATCACAACAGAGGGCTACTGGCAAGATATTTGTAATAGGTTCTTTTAAAAAAACAAAGTCAATCTCCTGAAAAATGACGGAACTGTGCATTTGTTAATTAATTTTTGTTAAACAATTAACAATTATATTTTCATAGCCTAGCATCATAGCAAGAGACAATGGCAACATAATTGTGATTCTGCAAAAACAACTAAGTCTATCAAAAAATGACTATTTTATGCATTTGTTAATTAAGCTTGTTAAAACTATTCACAATTGTTGTTTTAAAACAAAGTATTGCAGAAAAAGGCTATTAGCAAGATATTTGTAGTTGTTTTTGTTGAAAAACTAAACCAATCTATTGATAAACAGAGTCATTATGCATTTGTTCATAAAATTTGTTTAAACAATTGACTATTGGTATTTATCTTATACAAATGTGTACGTTCATATTAAAACCGCCCACTTTGTCGATTCCAGTTTCCGAGATATTTGCCTTACGTTGTTACTGAGCTTTTTGAAACAAAATCTCATTAACTTTCAACTGGAATTCAATTTTTCTTAAATTAAAACTTCAACTGCAATTTTCTCGAAATGTCAGTTTGCAGACTTCGAACTTTGAAAGTGTCTCACATCCAAATTTTTTTTACCCATCGCTTATACTCAGAAAATCATTGTTGTCCTCTAATTTGTTTATAACAATTCAAAATTTTTTTACATATCTACCATTTTCAAAAATGTGCCTTCTCAACTTTTTTAGTAATTTCATAAGCTTCAATTTAAAAAAAAGAACGTCGAAATCGATTGAAAAGTTTGGACTAAAAGTTAATTTGTCCACAGGCACTACCTTCGGCACCACTGAGCGTCCCACAGTGGGGTGAAATCAAAAAACGAGTTGCAAAATGACATTTAGAACCTAGTTATGCACCGATTTTAGATTTTTTTTAAAAAAAATTCAGGACTAACTTCTCCAGAGATTGGTGAGAGCCAATTTTTGATTTTTTTGTTTATTTAATTTTTATATTAATGCAAACAGCGAAAAAAATTTCGATTTTTTTAATTTCATTTTTTATCTCCTAGAAACTTTTTTTATGTTTCCCGTCACTTAGATTCAATGCACAGAGGTATAGCAAAGAAAACAATTTTTAACTTGTAAAGTTAATTGTTATAAACAAATTATATTAACAAACAATCAACATTAGGGGTTATTCGTCTTCAAAGTATATTTCTGCTATGAAATTACTTGCTTTCAACGTTAGGATGATACGTGGCCATTAAAATTTAAGATTGGATGTTATAAATTAATTCTATAAACAAATTACATAAACAAATGTACATTGCAGGTATTTATAGGCAGAAAGAAATCGTTTTATCTTCTAGTCTTATTATATGTAATTATATTACCAATGTTTTCTGAAAAATTTTTGCACTTATCAATATTTATTTATTTTATAAACAAATCATATAAACAAATGCACATTTTGGGCGTTTTTAAGCGAGAAGAAATCGTTTTTTCTTCTGATCTTGTTGAAATTATATTGCCAAGGATTTTTTATAGAAAAAATTTGTCATGCATCGCTAATCGTTTATTTTATAAACAAATTGTATAAACAAATGTACATTGCAGACATTTATAAGCAGAAAGAAATCGTTTTTTCCTTTATTATTTTTTAAAATTATATTGACAATGATGTGCCTAGATGAAATTTTGTTATTTATCACAATTTGTTTAATTTATAAACACATTAGGTAAACAAATTCACATTCTAAGCGTTTATAGGTAGAAAAAATAGTTCTTTCTTCTAGTCTTGTTAAAAATATATTGCGAATAATGTTCTTTGACAAAATTTTGTGATAAAATGGAATTCGTAAAATTTATAAACAAATTATATAAAAAATATACATTGCAGGCGTTTATAAGCCTATAATGGCTCACAATTTTCTTTCTTGGAGTCTTGAAATTATGTTGGCAGTGTTTTTTACATAAACCCTTATCGAATAATAGAATTTATAAAATTTATAAACAATTTATATGAACAAATTCACATTGTAGACATTATAACAAGTAGAAGAACCGGGGTGCTTTTTTATCGTGAGTTCTCTTGCCTCTAACGAATCAGGGTGCATTATTATCCTGAGTTCTTCGACCGATTTCTTTCTGCCTATAAACGTCTGCAATATACATTTGTTTATAAAATAAACAAATATTATTATGTGTCAAATTTTTTTCAGAAAACATCATTGATAATATAATTACCACAAGACTAGAAGAAAAAAACGATTTATTTTGGACTGAAAACGCCTAAAATGTGCATTTGTTTATATAATTTGTTTATAAAATAAAGGAAAATTGATGAATGGCAAAATTTTTTTAGAAAACATCATTGGTAATATAATTACAATAAGACTAGAAGATATAACGATTTCTTTTTGCCTATAAATGTCTGCAATGTACATTTGTTTATATAATTTTTTTATAAAATAAGCAAGTATTGATGAGTGTCAAAATTTTTTCAGAAAACATCATTGGTAATATAATTCCCACAAGACTAGAAAAAAAAGACTGAAAACGCCTAAATGTGCATTTGTTTACATAATTTGTTCATAAAATAAACAAAAATTGATGAATGACAAAATTTTATCCGAAAACATCATTGATAATATAATTACAATAAGACTAGAAGATAGAACGATTTCTTTTTGCCTATAAATGCTTGCAAGGTACATTTGTTTACATAATTATTTATAAAATAAGCAAATATTTATGAGTGTCAAAATTTTTTTCAGAAACATCATTGGTAATATAATTCCCACGAGAATAGAAGAAAAAACGACTTAAAACGCCTAAAATGTGCATTTGTTTATATAATTTGTTTATAAAATAAACAAAAATTGATAAATGGCAAAATTTTTTCAAAAAGCATAATATAATTCTATAATATAAATATAATTATGTAATATAATTCCCACCAGACTAGAAGAAAAAACGACTGAAAACACTTAAAAATGTGCATTTTTAAATATAATTTGTTTGTAAAATAAACAAAAATTGACGAATGGCAAATTTTTTTCAGGAAACATTGGTAATATAATTACAATAAGACTAGAAGATATAATGATTTTTTGGTGCTTATAAATGTTTGCAATGTACATTTGTTTATATAAGTTGTTTATAAAACAAATGAAAATTAACGAATGGCAAAATTTTTTCAAAAAACATCATTGGTAATATAATTCTCACAAGACTAGAAGAAAAAACGACTGAAAACGCCTAAAATGTGCATTTGTTTATATAATTTGTTTGTAAAATAAACAAAAATTGATGAATGGTAAAATTTTTTCAAAAAACATCATTGGCAATATAATGACATATATTGACATATAATGACATATAATGACATATAATGACATGTTATAACAAATTATAATTCAATTGTATCAAGGTGTGTACCGTTAATAAAGTAAAATAAAATAAAATAAAAATAAATATCATTTTGTACCTCGTTTTTTAATTTCACCCCACTGTGCGTCCTTCCGTCGTTTACCGTTCGTAACTTCAAAAGCATTTTAGGTAGAAGGCTCAAATTTTTTATGAATATTCATGATTTATACACCATTAGAGGAAAAACATTGAGAACCCGAATAACGCTGTGTGACTAAAAAGAAGTAAGAAGATGTGACTGAAGTTCTGAACGTTCAAGTAAACGAAATTTTTATTTGATATCATTTTAAACTCAAATTTGTTCAAAGATATTGGTTTATTAACAAATAAACCAATATAATAATAAAAAAAGCTCACGATCTTTCTTTTTATTTGTAGTTGGAACAATATTTTAAGATAAATTTGAGTTAAGGAAAAAAATTTCGTTCATTTGAACGTTCAAAACTTCAGGTTCATGTAAGAAGTGAGACTACGAAACTCTTCCTTGTATGACTCATTTTTATAGAAATGATAAGTTGAAAAATAAAAAAAAATATTTCACCTGATTATTTATTCTGGCAGCTGAATTCAAATCCTTCTGCAAAGAAGGCAGTGTATGTTTCAGGTACGGAAGTACAAATCCCCTCAGAGGAAAATTTGTAGCCTCTTGTAGAGCAGAATGAAATTCTTCAGCAGACATTGTACCACTCTAAAGAACAAGAAAAATCAAACTGGCTGTTAAATTATTTTCAGACAGCTGAGATAATTTCCTGATTTAATTAAAAATCGAACTAACCAATTTTAAAGTCCTGTTTATATTGATAAAAATAGAAAATAATTTTCGTAGAAAATGATTGAGGGTCAATACAATCTCCCCACCGATTATTATAGAAAATAATATTAATTATTATAATATTAATATCATCCATAAACCATATAAAAATTATTTACTCTTACTCATAGAAAATAATAAAAAACATGCCTTCAGATTTTCATTTGACCTTTTGTTTAATATATGCATCGAAAGGGAAAAAGAAGCATTTTGGTAACCCACAGCACGTAAAACTCGACGAGTTACTCGTGAATACTCGACGATAAAAATAAAAGTCTCTTTTTTATTTAATGGAACACAACGGCATTTTGATGTTGCAATCGCACTGAAATGTATATGGTTTCATAGAATTTAGTCAGTATATGTTGTACTATATTGCACTAAATTGCAGTTTTAACGCAAGATAATATACTTTATATAACTACTAACAAAGAGTAATGTCACGTGGTGATAGGCGCAGAAAATCTAAAGCACTATTTGTTCCATAAAGTGAGTTTGTACGAGGCAATTTGCTCTCAAATTGGTCATACAATTTCGATTCTACTCCACGAAAAATTGTCAAAAAGATTTCTAATTGACAATTTAATAAATATAAATTATAGAAATATAAAATGTTGATTTACCAATAATCCAAGGACGAGACTTCGTACAGTATCTCCAGTATCAGGAGAAATATCCATTGCAAATTGAACTAGGGTTCCTAAAAGTCTCTTCAGCTTCCCATGACCAGAAAAAATTGCGGAAATAGATTTAGGTCCATTGGATATTCCATTTCCTTCTCCACTGTTTCCGGTCGTCTCTTCCAGCCTGGAAGAGGCTTCATCTTTCTCCTTTTTAAGAGGATGGGATGATAAAGGACTCTCATTGTCTGATGACCTTGAACCGACTTTGTACTCAGATCGAAGACCATTCTTTGTCTGATGAACCTTTTGATGAGGAGAGAGTTGTCTATTTTCACCTCCAGGGTCAAAATTGCTTTCTTCTCTGGCACCAAATTTCTCTCTCGATGAGCTGACTGACGTTGAAATGACTGAAAACAAAAATCTTTTTTCCGTTTTCATGAAACGTCTTACAATTGCAGGACTTTCAAACGTGAATCTTGATCAATTGTCTCATTTGTAATTAATTTCAACTAATTCATAAACACTAAAGTCACAAAAAAATTGATTCTTGAAAATAAAATTTAATTCAGAATGTTGTCAAGACTCGGAATTTGAAAACCCTTTCTCTTTAATTTTTATTGTCAAGTAACTTAAATTTTAACCAGTAATAAGAAAAATTCTTTTGATAAAAATGAGTCTTCTAAAGTACTTCTAAAATACGGTGCTCCTATAAATTTCGAAACCACCTGGAATTTCAAAGATTCAATCCATAATGTTTTCATCAGTTTCAACAAAGGGTTCACCCTTTGCTCGTTGCTATAGAAACAAGGAATGTGAAAATAGTTGAGATGCTGTTGGAAAAGGGAGCACTTGTGGATTATTATTCTCTTCAAGATTTTCCACTCCATCGAGCAATTCAGAGAGGCGACGCAAGTATTGTATATACCTAAACTGATAAAACATGGCGCACAAGTTGATTCCGTGTTGTTATGGATTAAATCCACTTTTCCACGCTGAAAAATGGATATTTTAAAGTTTCTGATCAGGAAAGGAGCTTCACTGAAAGAAAGAAACATTAAGCACGAATCTTGATTAAACTTTGAGATTCGAACAGAAAATGCAGAGAAAATGATCGAAATAATTCGGAATAAATAAATAAAATATTTTGATATTTCATCAGCGAATGAAAAGAGATTGATTGAATATACAAAGAACAAAAGATAATAGATGCTGCATATATTTTTTATATGCAGGAAAACAATTTTTTCTGCATCTATAATGACGTTAATGATTATTTTATGATCTAAAGAAGCAAAAATAATCAACATAATAAAATCAAGATTTTTCGACATTTTCAAACCTTTTTTTCGAAAACTAGTAACTATTTTTTATGTGAACACTATCATAAAGAATCGCAATTTCCTAAGGAAGTAAAAAAAAATGTTGCTGCTCTCGGAGTGTCAAAAATAATTTAGTAATTCACGTAAAAACTTCAAAAATCAAGGTTTATCATATAGTTTATCACACAATATTAAATATTAATAATATTAATATAATATTTATAATATATATTTAACATTAAATATAATTTATGTATCATGATACGCTGTTCTATAAAGGATATGATTTGATTTGATTTATTAGTTCGAAAGTAATAGATTCTTATAAATAAGTTGAAGCAATTAGTAATTCTATGTGGCTATATGGGAAATGTAATTTTGTACTCTGTTAGAAAATTCTTGAAATTTCAAAACTTTTAAATTAGTGTGATTGAAAATTCATTTACTGTGGTTGAAATTTCAATTACTGTGGATAAAAATTCATTTATTTTTGGTTGAAAATTCAATTACCTTGGTTGAAAATTCATTCATTTTGGTTGAAAATTCAATTACTTTTAGTTGAAAATAGATCCAGTTACGGTAAATTGTATAAAACTTCAACTAAAGTAATTGAAGTTTTTTCTAACAGTGAAAACTGTTAAAAAATTCTTTAAATGTCGAACACTTTTCAATTACTACAATAGAAAATTCATTTACTGCGATTGAAATTTCAATTACTGTGGTTAAAAATTCATTTAATTTTGGTTGAAAATTCAATTAATTTAATTGAAAATTCACTCATTTTGGTTGAAAATTGATTCAGTTACGGTAATTATATAAAACTTCAACTAAAGTAATTGAAGCTTTTTCTAACAGTCAAAACTGTTAGAAAATTTTTGAAACCTTAAACACTTTTCAATTACTTTATTTTTCAATTGCGATTGAAAATTCATTTACTGTGGTTGAAATTTCATTTACTTTTGGTTGTAAATTCAATTATTTTGGTTGAAAATTCAATTATTTTTAGTTGAAAATAGATCCAGTTACGGTAAATTGTATAAAACTTCAACTAAAGTAATTGAAGTTTTTTCTAACAGTGAAAACTGTTAAAAAATTCTTTAAATGTCGAACACTTTTCAATTACTACAATAGAAAATTCATTTACTGCGATTGAAATTTCAATTACTGTGGTTAAAAATTCATTTAATTTTGGTTGAAAATTCAATTAATTTAATTGAAAATTCACTCATTTTGGTTGAAAATTGATTCAGTTACGGTAATTATATAAAACTTCAACTAAAGTAATTGAAGCTTTTTCTAACAGTCAAAACTGTTAGAAAATTTTTGAAACCTTAAACACTTTTCAATTACTTTATTTTTCAATTACAATTGAAAATTCATTTACTGTGGTTGAAATTTCATTTACTTTTGGTTGCAAATTCAATTACTTTAGTTGAAAATTCATTCACTTTGGTAGAAAATTCAATTGCTGTTGGTTGAAAATTGATTTAGTTACGGTAATTGTAAAAAACTTCATATAAAGTAATTGAAATTTTTTCGAACAGTTAAAACTATTAGCAAATTTTTAAACTTCAAACACTTTTCAATTACTCTGATTGATAATTCAGTTACTGTGGTTGAACTTTCAATTCCTGTGGTTGAAAATTTATTTACTTTTGGTTATAAATTCAGTTACTTTAGTTGAAAATTCATTTATTTTGGTTGGAAATTTATTCATTTTGGTTGAAAATTCAATTAATTTTGGTTAAAAATTGATTCAGTTCTGGTAATTGTAAAAAACTTCAACGAAAGTAACTAAAGTTTTTGCTAACAGGGAAAACTGTTAAAAAAATTTTAAATTCAAACACTTTTCAATTACTATCATTGAAATTTCATTTACTGTGGTTGAAATTTCAATTACTGTAGTTAAAAATTCATATAATTTTGATTGAAACTTCAATTCCTTTAGTATAAAATTCATTCATTTTAGTTGAAAATTTAATTACTTTTCGTTAAAAATTGATGCAGTTACGTTGATCATATAAAACTTCAAGAATTGTAATTTTTTCTAACAGTGAAAACTGTTAAAATTTTTTTGAAATTTTAAACATTTTTCAATTACTGTAATTGAAAATTCATTCATTTTGGTTTGAAAATTCAATTACTTTAGTTGAAAATTTATTCATTTTGGTTGAAAATTCAATTAATTTTGGTTGAAAATTTATTCAGTTATGGTAATTGTATAAAACTTCAATGAAAATGCTTGAAGTTTTTTCTAACAGTGAAAACTGTTAGAAAATTTTTGAAAATTCAAACACTTTTCAAGTAATGTGATTGAAAAAATTCATTTACTATGGTTGGAATTTCAATTAATGTGGTTGAAAATTCATTTACTTCTGGTTGAAAATTTATAACTTTGGTTGAAAATCATTCAGTTTGGTTGAAAATTGAATTACTTTTAGTTGAAAATATATTCGGTTACGGTCATTGTAAAAAACTTCATATAAAGTAATTGAACTTTTTTCTAACAGTGAAAACTGTTCGAAAATTTTTTAATTTCAAACACTTTTCAATTACTGTGATTGAAAATTCATTTACTGTGGTTGAAATTTCAATTATTGTGGTTGAAAATTCATTTACTTTTGGTTTTAAATTCAATTACTTTACTTGAAAATTCATTCATCTTGGTTGAATATTCAATTACTTTGGTTAAAAATTGATTTAGTTACGGTAATTGTATAAAACTTCAACTAAAGTAATTTAAGTTTTTTCTAACAGTGAAAACTGTTAGAAAATGCATGAAATTTCAAACACTTTTCAATTACTGCGATTGAAAATTCATTTAGTGTGGTTGAAATTTCAATTACTGTCGTTGAAAATTTATTTACTTTTGATTGAAAATTCATTTATTATGGTTGAAAATTCAATTACTTTGGTTGAAAATTCATTGTTTTGGTTGAAAATTGAATTACTTTAGCTGAAAATTCATCCATTTTGGTTGAAAATTAACTTACTTGTGGTTGAAAATTGAGTTAGTTACGGTAATTATATAAAACTTCAACGAAAGTAATTGAAGTTTTTTGTAATAAAAAAAATTTTCTGTTAAAAAATTTTTGAAATTTCAAACACTTTTTAATTACTGGGATTGAAAATTCTGTTACTGTGGTTGAAAATTCATTCAATTTTGGTTAAAAATTTAATTACTTTAGTTGACAATTCATTCACTTTGGTTGGAAATTTAATTACTTTCGGTTGAAAATTGATTCAGTGACGGTAAATGTATAAAACTTCAACTAAAGTAGTTGAAAAGTTTTCTAACAGTAACGTCTAACGAAGAATGTCGATCTCCACATTTTGACTGCTCCTATTTGAAACAACGTAACTCATTTTTACGCATTGCCAGACGGGTCCAAGTCAGGCGCTGCAAGCGGGAGAGATGCTTGTCTGACAATGCGCAAAAATGAGTTACGTTTTTTTAAATACGAGCAGTCGATTTGAGTTTATAGAAAAGAAGTTGTACTTTTTACGCATTGTGTAAAAAGGTGATCTTCAGTCCAGATTGGAGGGTAGAAAAAAGGGTTATTCTCTAGATCGTGTGACATACTGCGGTATCACGAAAGGTATTTTTTGCAGTTATAAAAAACTTAAATTACTTTAGTTGAAGTTTTATACAATTACCGTAACTGAATCAATTTTCAAGCAAAAGTAACTTTATTTTCAACCAAAATGAATGACTTTTCAACTATTTTTTCAACACAAAGTAAATGAATTTTCAACCACAGTGATTGAAATTTCAACCACAGTAAATGAATTTTCAATCACAGTAATTGAAAAGTGGTTAAAATTTCAAGAATTTTCTAACATTGATAGTACCACGAACAATTTTAACCAAAAATATGCTACTCAGGTGGAAAAATTATGCATAATCTATGCATAATGAACTATCGGTAGTCACTATGCATAAAATTATGCACAAATTATGCATAAAATGTTGCAAATAAATGACAACTAGTTTTCAACTGTTTCCAACATTTCGATACCTTCAGATTTATTGAATATGCATAATTTATGCCTAATTATTGGCATAGTAATTACCCATAGTTCATTACGCATAGATTGTGCATAATTTTTGGTATAGTGATTACCCATAGTTTATTATGCATAGATTGTGCATAATTTTTCCACCTGAATAGTGAAAGTTCCCTTATCTTCTAATGATCAAACGTTAAATCGATTTGGTTAAGTATTATACATATAAAGTAACAACTTTTCTTATCCAGATCAGGGCACTCTCCCCGGCATTAAAAATTCACTTATCGAATTTATTTTCGTTTTGTTACTAATTTTAGATTCTAATTTTGATTGATTATTTTTTGTGTTCAAAA
Organism: Euceroptres primus; assembly: GCA_037177015.1. Classification (NCBI taxonomy): domain Eukaryota; kingdom Metazoa; phylum Arthropoda; class Insecta; order Hymenoptera; family Figitidae; genus Euceroptres; species Euceroptres primus. The sequence goes on from JBAGKK010454639.1 coordinate 15,590, forward strand.
TTAATTGCACACATAGAGAGTCAAGGATGATTGTTGACGTGAGGCTTAGATAACTGAGTGTATGAGAGAGAACACACAAAAGCTTGTCCTCACACGGTCGTATGCAGTGGATAACATGCAATTACGGGTCGTGTCATCCACCTTGTCTTGCTCCCATTCTACTCTGTTATCTCGCGAAATGCCTCTGGCCTTGTGCGTAGCGAAACAAACAAAACGGCGAAATGGAACTGCCGATAACTGAGTATTGCAAGAGCCAACAACGCACTTATAGATCTTCAGAGTTGGTTTATGACGTTTCTCAAATTTTTGATAGAGAAATCTTCACCCCTTTCAGTCCCATTAATCACCATCTCCATTCAATCAGATTCGATATGGAATCTTTTTTGAGAAATTCTCCGTTTGCTAATTTAAGTCCCATCACTAAAATCTGATTTTGTTTTAGAAACTTGGCTTGAATCAAAAAGTGATTATCGATGAACTTCGAAATTCACCTGTAAGCACTAGCACAAGTTAAGCTAGAGGCATCCAACAAGTGTGTGAAGGAAGGGTGGTGTCACTGTGTCACTACCACCTGACGCCATTCGCCAGTAATTATATACCTGTACCTGAACTCCACCAAACTAAACTCCCTTAAAGGCTTTCGGATTATAATATCAGAACTTTCTACCCTTCTATGTCAAAATTCTACACTGAGAGACTTGCCATTTGAATAAATGATAAAAACGATTGGAACTTTAGTATTTTACAATATCAAAACACGGAAAAAAGTGATGCGTTTCAAAAATTGATATAGTGGTTTTCAACCGGCGAATTTCATACTTTTGTTGCAATAAGTGAAAAAAGTGTTGCACTATTTAGCATGAAAAGTTTAAATATTTAATATTCGCTATATCAAAGTAAAAGAGCGGTTTCAAGACGACATAAGCATAATGAATTCGAAAGACTAAAACAATCTTTTCAAACTTTCGTAGAAACAATATGAGATTCTAAAATTCACGTTACGACAAATTATGAGTCATCGTTAGAAATAATCGGGTGAAGGAAAAAAGTAAACTTGCAGTGAGGGAGGCAAACACAACTAATACACTTAAGTACGGACATTAGGGACCAATACTGACACGCATATATACACACAACACAGTCATACTACGCAATACATTCTTCGCTTAAACCTGACACCTATTTTAACTTGTACATATAAACGCTCGCACGCAACGCAGAAATACATAGCTAAGTGTATCTGAAAATCGCTTATATACTAAATGTAAAATAAAATGGCGCTTGTGAGAAAAAATGTGACGTTACTGAGAAGGGCTCATGCGACTCCTATTGAGAAAATATGAATTAACGCGCCCGCCAAATTCAAATGAAGATTTTAAATTAAAAGTAAAATTTTTTTATTGTTTACAAGAAGAACAACAGAAGGCATATAAATCTACAGATAATTTAATTCAGTTTTAAAGGTTACATATGGGGCATTATTTCTCAAGTGTACCCACGCCAAAAAATGAATTTAAAATTCAAGAAATTTAAATTAGACCGCAATCAAATTCAAAATCCTATTTAACGTCCAACAATCAAGTTAATATGCAAACTCTTGAAAGAAAACCCAAGAATCCACCGACCAAAGGACAAACACTATAAAATGTTTCTTTATAAAACAGAAAGAGGGCCAACCAGAAGAACCCACCAAAAATAAAAAAGAGGAAAGAAAAATAAGAAGGCAACCAACCAAATTTGTCAAAATTTGATCGGTGGATTCTTGGGTTTTTTTCAAGAGTTTGCATATTGAAAATGAATTTCTCCGATCGGGCTCAAATTTACAAAAAGTTTAATCCTATTAGAAGGCAATTCAAAAAAAAAAGATTGATCAATTTGGTCAAAAACTCGCCGAGGTAGAGGGGGTGAAGTT
>JBAGKK010454750.1:0-17500 GCA_037177015.1 Euceroptres primus
TCATTTGCCTTCATCCATCGAAATTTTCTTCTTCAATTAAACTATGGAAGGCGAATTTTTGGTTTCTTCAACAAACTGATATTACTCCCCTCAAATCGAAAAACTACACGCCCGTGTAGTGCGAGATTGATGATGCTAGTACGTTAAAAAATTGTTTATAACTTTATAATATTTTATATATTTGTGATTTATGAGTCTGTCTTCATTGGTTATGATAAAAAATTACTTTATTTAAGAGATTCATTTTAGAGATAAAAAATAATATCCATGAAATTAACCATTTTCTATTTTGTTTGTAAAAGTATTGTTAAACACAAAAAGAAATAAAGGAATTGACTTCCGTACGAAGCCGTACGTATTCTCGAATAAATGATATTATTTGTGCCCTTTTGCTTACCTGCTTCATCTCGATCATCTGTTGATGATTCGCTGTTACTGTCATCGTTTGTATCATCAGCGTCTTGAATAATAATAATAATAGAATCTACACGTTGATGTTCATGGTATCGCCCATTGGATTCATCCATTCTTTTTTCAATGTCTCTGTGCTTATTTTCGACTTTGTGAACATATTTAACACATTTTGCCCATAACGAAGGTGACACAGAACTCAACGCGTTACGACAAAACTCGAGAACATTGTTGATCTTGAACGTTTTATTTTCGGTAGCAACTGTTCTCTTCACGTGTGCCTAAATCAACTCGATAGTGTTGAGTTTACAATGAACCACTGGCAACCAAAGCAGTTTCACATCATCTCCTCGCATTTACCGAGTGATCTTTTCTAGTAAATAACATTTTGGATACCGGTAAGGCTTACACAGATTCAGAAGATCTTTTATCGTTAACATGTCATATGCTGCAACACTAACCGGAAGGGGAATTCTTCTTTTCTGTATCCATTCAGTGATGGCTGCTTTTTTCCAAGCATGAGTGAGGTTTCGGAAGTCTGGGTCAAACATTGTCTGGTCGACGACGATGACAGATTTTGCAGGTATCCTCAGCAAAACTTTACCAAACCATTCTTCGAAGTGTGTCTTACTCATTTCTTGATGGTAATCGTGAGTTCCTTTCTTGCCAATAAAGCACAGCATGCAGTCTTTTAAAAATCCATCCTTACTTCCTATGTGCGAAATTATAGCTCGCTGGCCCGCTCTTGAAGGAATGACAAATCCTCCCTGATATCCTCCATATTGCTGCACATGGCCGCGGTAATAATCGTAGTTATCATTATTTATGTTTTATTTATTTATATTTATGTTTCATTTCCAGAAGCAATGATCGCATCTTTAACGTAGAAAACTGATAAATCAGGAATATCATTCTACAACTGTTGATGTATACTTTTTATAGTGGGAATAATTTTTTTAATATAGGAATCTAAAATTATTCTCCTGATTACTCCCTTCGTGAAATCATCTACTTCAATGCGTTTGTATGTGTTAGTAATGCAATGTTCTTTAAAATTGCCTCCATTTTCTCGAAATTCTTTTAATACTCGTCTTACGCTGCGTACCGAAAATCCTAAACAGTGAGCCACTCGTTTTTGAACTTGCGAAATGTCATTTTTATACCAGAGTCTTTTTCACACTGAAAATAATTTAAAGCATTTATTATTACTGCCTTCAGTTTCTCATCTGGTCGTGATTTTCGTGGTACTTTTTTCGCCCTTGCTGTCGCTAATCTAGCCTTCTTGTGTGTATTTAGCCCTTTTGAATTAATTGCACATTTCTTTTTTTTTTTTGAGTTTCTATTATATTCGCATTTTCATCTTCACTTTCTGAAGAGCTTTTTGTCCTTTCTGTATCTGGTGAGGTTTCCATAATTTTTGCATTATCACATGAAGTTTCGTTAATTCTACTCTCTTCTGAAGATCCATCAAATGATGTACTCTTACTGGAAGTATTAACCGATGCATCGTGGCTGACACTCGTAGTTTCATGAAGCTGCTGTGTTGAAGATATCGAAATTCGAAAGTGACACGAGTAAAGTACTTATATTTTACATTTCCGTCATCCGTAATGCCGCCTGTCATTTGTCGCATGAGAATGATACTTAATTTCTATTAGGAGGAGGTTGCAAAGACTTCTAATTCCGATGCGTACGTACCAGAAGCACCCATGTCTAGTCGATATTCTCTATGATTTTTATGACTCTGAAGGAAATCGAAGTCATGCCAGTTATCAACCGCATAATTAACATCTCGTCGAATTTTAGAGCAGTTAGAATTTCCCTTTGACACAGCTAAGCACTTAAATAAGCAGTTACCTGAACCGCCACAATCTTTTATCGAATATGTCACACTGTCGACCGTTATCATTTCGAAAAGAAATATATTTTAGCAATGTATCCGTGAAGGCGTATAATAATCACTGATTTGATGAAACTCAACTCCAATGAACTTTATGCTAGTAAAATATCCACGGTGTCCGAGCTTCGACTGGCAAGGAAATTTTAGAGAAGTTGCAAAAACTGTCTCCCAGAATTTTTTGCTTTGAGAAAGTGTTCACATTTTTTTGTACGAAACGGCACCTAACAATCTTAATCTTCTAAACATCTAAACTCGGAAAAACTATTCAGCTCTTGTTTATTACCATCATAAATTTCCTATTTTTTCTTCCTAGACAGAGTTCCTAAAATTTACATGAACGTAAATACAACAATTTCCTAATCCCAAAAATGGCAGGTTAAAAGAGAAAAGTGTACAAGGATAGGATCGAAGTACGAAGGTCGCAGGCCAGATAACCAGGCAAAGTTTAAACTTTAATGCAGGTAAACTTCCGAAAAAGACACTCTATTTTCCTCGAAAAATATTAATTGTAGAGAAATAGTGCACACACAAAAAATATGAGTTTCGATGAGATCTACAACTTTTATCTGCAACATTGTTATCTCAGATCAATATTTTTCGATATTTAAAATAAACGTTTTTTTTTAATCAAAAATGGTTAATAACTAAGTTTCTCTGAATCTGCGCTAAACGTCATTTTGGGAATTTTAACTACGATTCAAAAGAAACTTCTACGCCAAGTATCAAGTCAATATTCTTCGGTGAACTTTTCGGCAGTGTATTTTAAAAAAAAAATACTTCAACGATATTTGTACATAGTGCATACTCGCATACTGTATTGCTGTTTGTTAGTCTCAATTGTTTCTCGAAATAAGGGTTCTGAAACTATGGGAAATGTGAGGAGGTATGAATTCACTGATATTACTCAATTTTAAACCACAAATAACAGTATTTATTGGTTCATAATTAATTGTAATTGTTAATATTGAACAGTTTTTTTTGGAAAACGTCTCATTAATGAGACCGACTTTAACTTCGAACGAAAGTTTAATTTTAATTGTAAGTTTAACGCTATAGAGATGTAACTCGATGCCCGGTCTCTGGCTTACTAAAGAGACGAACTCGTTACACACATATACACGAATCGCTCATCATTCGTTATATTTATATATGTGTACAATCTTAAACGTTGAATTCTCTCGCTCTCTTTTCTCACTCTTAACAATTAATATGCGGTAAAAAACATGTTTTGATTGAAATGAATTTCTTAGTTTACCTTCCTTTTTAAAATAAACAAATATTTAGTAAATGTTTAAAAAATGTGTATTTTTAATTAGTTTAATAATAACTATTTACATCAGTGACTGACTTCTTGGTTTTCAATGATTAATTTTAAGCTAAGTCAGATTCACATGTTTTGAATATTTGTTTTAAACAACAATTTTTCTTTAAAAAATATCATCATTAATGTTGACCTATGTACTTTCAGAGTTTTTTTAGCAAATAAACGATGAGAATTACTCACCATATTTATACAAAATAACCGTTAAAAATGTAATCAACACAGAAATAAAGACACATTTACATGCAGTTCACTTCACTTTTGTACCGCTTTTCGTCCCCGAGATATTCACGTCCAAAGTGAGAGGACTACATGAAAAAATCAGAGAGTACACTTGGTGGATTCCATATCATTTCAACACAAAAATTTTCGTGACCAACTAGGATTGGGCTGTAACTTGGCACATTTTTTCCTTTGGTAGTGGAAAATAACCACTCAAAATATTTTTTGAAAATTAAAAAAATTGGCGGAGATATGGGATTTTAAAATTTTGGGCAACTTTTTTTTGAAAATTCCATATCTTCGGATTTATTTGACCGATTTTAATTTATAAAAGCGAAAATGATTTGTATCAAAATATACTTCAAATGAAAAAAAACCGAAAAAAATGGAAAATTTGTTGTTAAAATCAAAAATGAAAAACACTATCCTGAAAAAAGGTGCATCTCATTTTTTTACCAAAGGAAGGTCTAAGTGTGCTTTGTAAGTTCTGCAAGTTTCATTGTGCATCACCTTCATTTCTCTAGGGTGGTACAAAAACCCTTTTTTCCTACAGGACAAAGTAACACCCCACCCCCCAATCTTTTCCATTGCTATAAAAAAATCACCCCCAATCTTAGCCAAATCGGTTGGTACTGAAAATATTTAGTTTTCGTGACTTTTTGGAGTAAAAATTGTTTAAATAATGGAGTTGTAACATCATAATGACGTGAATATTCAATTAAAAACGATATAATTGACCAAATTAAAAAAAAACTAGACTTTTTTTACCACTTTTCCGTCAAAAGTTACGATTTATTAATAATCAATTGTTTAAAACAAAAATTAATACTCTTAAGAATGGCTTACTGTGCCATTAATCGTAAAAAAGTACTTTTCAATGGGTTGGTGCGAAAAAAAATTATTTAAACAAATTAAAATTGTTTAAAAAATTGAAAATTAGTTAACAAATGATAAAAAACATGCCTCTTGTCGATTACCAAGTTATTGTCGAAAAAGGAAGAAACGGTGCTCATAAGTGTCAGTTTTATGCAAAATTGGCAACTTCTATTTTTTGGGTTATTTTCAGAACACCATATAAGGGAGTTGCTGGGGTTAAAATTAAAAGTAATATAGTATTAATATAGTAATATAGTATTAATAAGTAATATAGCAGTAATTATTTGTTGGAGTCTCCTCTAAAAATGCTCATAATCTCCGGCATGCTTATTTCAAACCTTAAATCATGAATAGCATTTTACCGAAAACCCAAATTTTCCCATGATAATCTTATGAGAACTTCAAGGCCGTTGAGCCACCAAAGAATACCAACCGATTTGGCTAAGATTTCAGGTGAATTTTTTTGTAGATACGGAAAATATTGTGGGGGTACTTTACCCTCTAGCAAAAAAAAAAAGTTTTTTGGACAAATGAAGGCGATGCAGCATACGCGCTGTATTGTGTAGGGCATTACTTCTTATTCTTATTCTTCTTAATTATTGACTATTTGCCAATACAAAACACACAGTTACTAGTCGAGATCGGAGATGCGTGTGTTTGAAACTGCAGACGGCTGGTTGCAGGAAAAAACATGCAGTTTTTAAGCCACAAACGATCGGTGATACAGCTTATGCGTGAGAGCTCTCCCAAGGTAAATCCAGGATCACTGACACAGGATTCCAAAATCTTCCGCACTATAGGTAGAAATAGGCTCCGTTAGTTTAGGTCCAGGGTAGTAGAAAACGTCCGACGTTGGCGACCAGTCCCCACCGCACAGGAACAGGCGAGAGGCCCCAAAAGCAAGAATTGCGCCCGCCGTATAACTCCCTAAAGCAATCTGCACAGCAAGGAGAGAGCAATAGTGGGAAAAATGCCACTTCTGGCCCATGAGGAAAACTGCCCTTGCTGTGCAGGCCTGCCCTAGAGAACAACATTACCCCTACTGAAAAATGTACCCAGCTTCCTGGCAAACTCTCCATCTGGATTAAATATTAGGTCAGTTTTCTCAGGGGTTAGGGTCGAGAGACGCCATAAGAGTCAAGACGGCCTTCCGATAAAATAGGACACGCGTGCAAAAGATGCGTAAGATCCTTGAGCTCTGCCCCGCAGGAACGGCCTAAGTGCATATTCCAACCGAACCTAACAAAGTGATCCCCGGTACAAATGTGACCCGTTCTCAACCTAGTAGCGAAGCATATTGCACGTCTCGTACTTTCAACTCCCTTGAATCAGGGACGCTTGGTCTTGAACGAGACTCGAGAGAAGTATTTCCTCCTCGCACCAACCTTAGTATCATAGGGTCATAGAAGAGAGCACAAATCGGAAGTTAGTGCTGGGAGCGAAAAAATCGCAACCAGCTTAGGACATCCCAAGACCATTCGAAATACGAGGATCTGAGGGTTCTGAAGCAATTCTCGATAAGGCCCTCCCTCCTCATGAAGGCGCTAACCAGTTCACATTTGTCCTCGGCGATCCGAAAGGTTTTTTACGAGACGTCCTCAGCCAAGAGATTAAGCTTTGGGATAAAGGGGTTATAGCGCCGTGCGAAGCTTCTAAGGATAAATATATTAGAGAGAAGGGTCCTTCCTAGACTAAGTGGAGGTTCGTTAGCTTCTGACAAAAGAACAGCAATTGGTGCAGACCTCATGCAGCCTAGAACAACCCGCAACGGGCTGGCCCTCCAGCTAACCCCAGACAGAACCTTAAGAACTCTGACAGCTTTCATAGCGTTGCCAGCAATGTGCTTGATAGGTAGAGTTCAGGTAAATCTTCTATCTAAAATTGCCCCAAGATATTTAAGGGTCCTCTGACACCTAAAGATATTATCCTCGAAGGCGAACACAATATCTTTAAATTACAGTCTGGCTTTGGAGAACACACAGAGCTCACTTTTTGGAAAGGAGATAAAGAAGTCAAGACCCCTTAGCCATGGGGAAGTAATAGCAAGAGCATCCTTAAACAGACAAGAAGCTTCTTCAACACTCTTGTGCCTAAAGTATAGCAAGAGATCGTCTGCGTATATTGCCGCCCAAACCCTCAACGGTAGTAGCAAATTCTTCAGATGCAAATACAAATTCTCCTCCCTGAGGAACACCGACACCACACACTTTGGGGTTGGAGCTCCCCGAAGAGAAACAGAGCCTTCTTTTCGAAACTAGGAACGAGATGAAATTTATAATCCTCTCCGAGACACCCAGATCCTTCATCAGTTGATCAATAACCACCGCCGGCAGGACACAGTTGAAGGCTCCTTTAATATATATGGAGAATGCAAAAGTGCTCTCCCCAGAACCCATCCTCTCCAGGATATCCGTAGTTACCATCGACACACAGTCCATTGCAGATCGACCTCCTGGAAGAAGAGTTTGTTGAGAGCATCAGTCTCATCCACCTCGATAAACCTCGGTATTTCCTGTTGACTAATATCTGATCGAACTAGATCGTTCTGAAGAGAGCGGAGAAATGCGAAGTCAAGGGTCCGAAGTTATATTCTTTTTTGCTGCTTTGGATCGGGATATCAGGGACCTTACTGTGCCCAAAATTTTTGTAAAACCGTTTGACGGATGGACTGACTCGCAAAAGTCTTTAAAGAAAATGTGCTTCTGTTTCCTCAAGTCCCGTTTGACATCCTCGTCCACCTCATCAGCTAGCCTCTTGTTTTCCCAAGTCTGATGCTTAAGATAGAACTTGACTGCAGCTCTTCGCCTACACGAGGCCGCATCACAATCGCTATTTCACCAGAAGAGTTGAGCTTTCCTTTTGCGTGTATTGAAGTTGAACCTGTAAGCTCCACATTGAGCCAAGTAAAACTTCTTTGGTGAATTTGGAGAGGATGGAAATATATAATAAAAAAAAAAAATATTCAAGAAGTACAAATGATTTAATTTAAAACGTCTGAACCCTCCAAAAATTAGCCAAAGTTTCACTTCTTTCGCCTCATTCAGGACACTAAGTGTGCAATAATAATCATAATTGAATTCAAAAAATTTAATAATACAAAAAATGGTACAGAACGTAGGTTGGTCCAGGTGAAAGAAGTCAAAAATTGGCTAATTTTTGGAGAGTTCAGACGTTTTAAATTAAATCATTTGTACTTTTTGAATATTTTGTTTTTATTATACATTTCCATCCTCTCAAAATTCGCCAAAGAAGTTTCACTTCTACCGCCTGATCTTTAAGTTGTTCTCGAAAACTACTGGCGGTTCCACGATGAAACTTGCAGGACTTATAAAGCTCATTTAGAGCTTCCTTTGGTAAAAAATAACAAAAATTGAGATGTTTCTTTTTACAAGAGAGCATTTTTCATTATTGATTTTCGAAACAAATTTTCAATTTTCAATTTTTTTTCTCATTTTTTTTCATTTGAAAGTATATTTTAATACAAATAATTTTCGCTTTTAAAAATTAAAATCATTCAAATAGAACCGAAGATATGGAATTTTCAAAAAAAAAAAAGTTGCCCAAAATTTCAAAATCTCACACGGAGAAAATCCTGAAGCACTGAGTGCTTTTCTCTACACGACTGGTTCGTGTATAGACACAAGCCAGTCGTTTATCGAGATTAACCAGTCGTTTATGCTACATCAATGTCGATAGAGCAGTGAGTAGTGCAATCTACACTACTCATTGCTTCATGATACACTACTGAGTCGTGTGGGCCTCGCGGTACGCGTTGCCGATCATTAACGACTGAAGCCGAATAAGAACGAACGCGCTCTAAATCAACAGCCCAGCTGATCGGAAATGTCGGAATCGTGCGTTGTGCTCTCAGCTCTGGTCAAGTTTTATAAACATTCAAGTGCCAAACAAGTGGAAACAACGTTTAAACTTTCAAGGTAAGTTAATTTTCCCTGAATATTGTTCGTGACATTGATTTCTTGTATGAAAAATGTGGTTTTGTCAGGGAAATTCAGAATTCAGGGAAAATTAACTTACCTTGAACGTTTAAACGTTGTCTCCACTTATTTGGCACTTGAATGTTTATAAAACTTTACAAGAACTGAGAGCCCAACGCACGATTCCGATATTTCCGAGCAGCTGGGTTGTTGGTTTAGACCGCATTCGTTCTTATACGGCTTCAGTCGTTAATGATCGGAAACGCGTACCGCAAGGCCTACACGACTCAGTAGTGTATCATGAAGCAATGAGTAGTGTAGATTGCACCACTCACTGCTCTATCGACATTCGTGTAGCATAAACGACTGGTTAATCTCGATAAACGTCTGGCTCGTGTCTATACACTAACCAGTAGTGTATGGAAATTTTTTCTTTCTATAAACGAACCAGTCGTGTAGAGAAAAGCACTCAGTGCTTCAGGACCTCCTCCGTGCTTATCTTCGCCAATTTTTTGAATTTTCAAAAAATATTTAGAGGGGTTATTTGTTACTACCAAAGTAAAAAATGTGCCAAGTTACAAAACCATCTTAGTTTGTGATGAAATGACATAGAATCCACCTAATTGATTTTTGGGTTGGGGCAGTTAAGAAATAATGTCCCATATGTAATATACGTGACATCTTAAGTGAAAAAATTCTATTTATATATAAATTATTATATTATATTTCGATTATATACATATAACTTTTTCACCTATGTCAGCTTGCATTTCAACAATAAATATTTGAAACTAAGATAAAATAGGGCAGAATTATTAATTTTATATTTCTTACAAATTTAACATTAATAATAAATTGGCTTAGTGGGAACATACCATTTTTTTAAATAAGGACTATACTTAAGAGATACATATGTCATATGTCAATACAGTGCGTAACTTTTACTGTTTATCTTAAGTCAGGGTCAAAAATAACAATTTTTGACTCTGGAATAATGAGGTTTGTTTTAAACAGGTATAAATGTGGATACTAATGCCCTATTGCCGAATTTAATGCTCTGCAATTTTTTAAAAAACACCGGTAGTAGGTAGGCCCGGTCAAGCTTCGTCGCCAAATAGGCAGGCGAAGAACCGGTATAGTACTATACAGGGTGTCTCAGAACTAAGTGTCCGGACTTATACGGCTGTATAAAAAAAATAATAATAAACCGAAACTTCCTCTGGCAAAAATCTCGTGGTTTTAGTTTTTGAGTTATGAAACGATTAAGCTAGACCAATCAGGAGCGCCGCATAGAAAGTCGTACGTGCGTGAGAGAGAGGCCAACGCTGTGTTAGAGACCGCTGCATTTTCACTCGATATCCCTACTCTGAGAGCCCGCTGTACGATGGACACTGTGCAGCGGTTCAAGTGGGGATATCGAGTGAAGATACAGCGGTTTCTAACACAGCGTTGGCCTCCCTTTCACGCACGTACGACTTTCTATGCGGCACTCTTGATTGGTCCAGCTTAATCATTTCATAACTCAAAAACTAAAACTTCAATACATTTTTGCCAGAGGAAGTTTCGGTTTATTTATTTTTTTATACAGCCATATAAGTCCGGACACTTAGTTCTGGGACAGCCTGTATACTGACACTATTGCTAACTCTATGCCTTATTCACCTAGAAAGCTTTTACTCATTTGACTCGTGACATTTACACTGTAATTTCTAAGTTTCTATTTAACATAATGAGTATTTGAAAACATCTAACGAAAGTTAAAGAACTGATCTTTCTGTTGATATAAATGTAATATAGATTTTTGCATGTTATTATTTAGTAATCTTGATGTGAAAATTCGTTCGTGGTCGCGTCAACGATAATTTCTAGCGTTGGACTCTTGTTCTTCGCCCAAGGACATGTTCTTCCACCAGGGCCGCACGTTGAAAGTAGTAACGGCCCACTGTGTTTTTTTTTCGGTGTCCCCACACGCCTGTTCAACACCGTGCCTGTCTTCCACAAACAATGGAGGCAAGCGGGAGGGCATATGGTGCGGTATCGATCAAAATTCTTGTTTCCGCCCTCTCTGGTCTAAAAACTGCACTGATAATCAAAATTATAAATTATTAATTTATCATTTTGATTATTAATGCAATTTTTCATTTATTGAAAAGAAAAAGCGGGCTGAAACTAGCCGCCCGCCAGTCGGCAGACAACAAGCAAATCCATGGGCGCCGGCGCCAAGTTCAGAGCAGTAGAGCCCCTACCAATTCTGTTCGATCCCAAGTGTTTATTAACACTAAATCCGAACTTTTATCATTTCTTAATCGAAAAGGAATATGCTAATAACCATTCAAGACAATAAACGGCTTTTGAAAATCGAAATTAACATCTAGAATTTTTTCAGGTTCAAATATCGAGAAATTCACTATCTGATTCGAATAAAGATGCTGGTTATTTTTTAAAATAAAAGTCAACTTTCATCATCGGGCGATTAAAGAGGGATGTTCTAAGAGTAACTAGGACCACTTGCTTTTTTATAAGTTCAAAACTGACTTGTAGAGAATGTTGTCAAGTCCATAAAAGGCGGAAACTAGTGTCTGGCAACATTCGGATGAAGATCCTGGCGATTATTTGATTATTAACCTTTATCTTAGGGGAATTAAAGAGAGATGTTTTAAAATTAACTAGGACCACTTGCTTTTTTCTTAAGTTCAAAACTGACTTGTCAGGAATTTTCTCAAGTCGAAAATTCAAAAGACCCACTGTCTGCTGGCATTCGGATCAAGACGCTGGCTATTATTTTAAATAAAAGTCCACTTTTGTCATAGTGGGATTAAAGGGAGATGCTTTTAAACTATCTAGGATCATTTGCTTTTCTCTTAAATTAAAAATTGACTAATCGAGAATTTTTTCAAGTCCAAAAATTAAGAAACCCAGTGTCTGCTGACATTCGACAAGTCAATTTGTAATTAAAGAAAAAAAAAATGATCCTACATAATCTAGATAGGCGTCCCCCTTTAATCCCTTGATGGCAAAAGAGTACTATTATTTTAAATAATAGCTAGTATCTTCATTCCCGCCAAGTCGGTTTTGGATATAAGAAAAAAGCAAGTGATCCTAGTTACTCTTAAAATATCCTTCTTAAATCTCCCAATGATAAAAGTTAAGTTTTATTTTAAATAATAGCCAGCATCTTCATCTGAATGCCAGCAGACAGTGGGTTTCTGGAATTTGGCACTTGACAAAATTTTCGACACGTCAGTTTTGAATTTAAGAAAAAAGCAAGTGATTCTAGTTACTCCTAAAAGATCCCCCTTTAATTCCCTAATGATAAAAGTTAAGTTTTATTTTAAATAATAGCCAGCATTTTCATCCTAATTCTGGCAGACACTGGTTTTCACGCTTGAGGAACTTGGAAAAATTACCAATAAGTCAGTTTAGGATTTGAGAAAAAAAAGCAAGTGGTCCTAATTACTCTTAGAGCTTCCCTCCTTAATCCTCCGAAGATAAAAGTTAATAATAAATTAATAAAGTTAATAAAAATAATAGCCACACTGTAAAAAATTTTGGGAATTTTCCCTAGTCTTTGTTTTGGGAAAATTCCCAAATTAGTTGGGAAAACCGGTTTTCCCAAAGAAATTAGGGTCTTCTCCCTAATTTTTGGGAAATTTCCGAAAAAGTGTGAAATATTCCCAAAGCAGTCGGAAATTTTCCGAAAATGAAAGGGAATTAACAATCCCCTAGAAAAATAGGAAATTTTACGCAACATTTTGGGAATTTTCCTTAATTTCGGCGAGGAATGTTTCCTAATATTTTTACAAATCATACGAAAATTTACACTTTCATTAGAAAAAACCATTCCCCCAAAAATGAGTAATTATCCTGAATATTTCGAAAGTTTTAGGAAATTTTTCATATAGAAATTGGAAAGTATTGTTATTGTTGATAATGGTGAATACAACAAATTCATGTGCATTCATTTATATCTTCACAATGTGATCTTTTCAACCGTATAAACATTTCGATCTGACGAAGAATGTGCGGTAGAGATAGTTGAAATAATTAATTAATCTCACGGAACAAGAAATATCGCTAATAATCTCTTTGTTTTATTTTTTTTTTTTACGGTCCAATGACTAAATGTATATGATTACAATTAAATAGTGGGGAATTTCCACGTAGTGCGCCACGAAATTCGATTTATTTTCAAATTAATCTCAATGAAAATCAGTTTTAGTGTGTGCAATGTTCATATCAATTTGATGGCATTGTTCAATCGTACTCTATTATTTATCTATTTAAAAATTTTATGAAATATTTTTTTAACACCTTAATTAGCGTGATGCACAAATGCCCTACGTGGAAGTGCGCAATGAATATTCGATTTATTTATTTGAATAAGAATTATTTGATGAAACTGTAAACTGCGAAAGTTTCTTCTAACAATAATTATAAAACTATCATTATTAATATCATTAGAAACAGGCTGGTTAATTGGAGACTCATAGCTGACACTGCAGTGAAACCTTATTAAAGTATACATAATTATATGAATCCTCAATTGAGAAGAACTTTAATGGATTACTAATGAATTTTTAAGATTCGAAATACCTATAGAACAGACATAAAAGCACCCTTCTCATGATTAATCTATAGAACAATGAAGCAAGAGCCGTAGTCTTCTGGGAATTTGATAAAAATTAGTCATGCTGACTGTTGTAGAATTTTCCATGAAGCAATTAGGCCCAGGAAGGTTGGTTCCTTATGGAAAACCCATTTTGAAGCTCAGTTACCAATAAATCCTTGGTGGAAACAGTTCTCCGGCTCGGTTCTCTGATTTAACAGTGCGACTCAAAATTCGTGTAAAAAATTATAAACCTCAAGAAGTGTAGTTCCCTGTCAAAAATATAGTTAAACAATTACAGTGTTTTACTAGGTAAGTCATCAGTATTTATCTATTTCCAAGGTATTGAAACTTTTTGACACTTTTTCCAGTACCTGATGAGACAGGTTTGAAAGCTTCAATTCTCTTCAATCTATGATTTTGTACGTCAGTTTTAGAATTTGTTGAAAGAATCCGAAACGAGAAAATCCAATTCCTCTCAACTCAGGTGAAAATATCCACGCGGAAATTCACGTGAATTTCAACGTGAAATATCCCACGTGGATATTTACACTCAGAAATGGCGTCATCCGGCGTTATTAAGCATTTTCACTTCATCGACAGCTAATTTCACTCCGTCGAATGTTGAGAGACATGCTTACATGCTTCCATTGAAGATGTATGGGAATGAATCTTACTTTTCATTTTCTACTGTGGAAAAGAATTATCCAAAAAAAGGTTATAAGGAAAATATGTTTCATCAGAAAAAGTTAATAAAATAAAATAATCCAATGGGCTATTTCTGTGAAAAAAATTTATTTGGTCAATTTTATCATTCAGTACAATTCTTTGTGTATAATGAAACATATTTTTCCTCATAACATTTTCTTGGATAATTCTTTTCCATTGCAGAAATAAGAAATAAAATTCCTTCCCGTACATCTCCAATGGAAGCATGCCCCTCAGTATTCGACGGATTGAAGTTAGCTGTCGATGAAGGAAAAATGCCTAATTTCGAATAAATTCAACCTCAAAAGTTGAATATAATTTCTCGTATTATACGCATAGGAAGCACCATAAAAAGCATGAAACTCACAAATTCCGTCAAGATTCTTTCTAAAACAATATCACATTATTATATAGTCGTTTCAAGCTCTTGAATAGCTTCTGAAATTTTGCCGTTTTTGCCAAATTCAAAATTTTTCGCAATAACGTATAGTTCAAATAAAATTTGTAATGCGATATCCTCATATTGTCATGTTCCACGAAAGGGTATTAAAAATGCAAAGTTATCATTCATCTGTTACGATTACGAATGAAATAATTAATTTTATTGGAAGAAACAAATTCATTCTTGAATGGAGATTGATGTTTCTTGAATTGGAACAGTCTATGGATCATTTGAACAAGAGGTTTATTTTTCACTTCGAGAAAATATTTGTTCAAATAGAACATAACATAACAAAGAAATAATATATTAGATTCAAAACAAATTTTATTTAAATAAAAAAAATTGTTTTCTCGGTGCATTAACAATCTCCGGCCGGAGCCAGCCGACATTTTTTGGTGGTTCCGACAGAAAATTTTCTGCCGACACCGGCTGTCTATCCACTCCGTAACATTATAGGTTTGAATAAATTTTAAGGGATTATCTCTTTAAAAAATACTTCTCTCTCCAAAATTGTTTTCCTCTCTTAATTCCCATACTGAAAAAAATGGATCATTCCGATTATTCAAGATATATTCTTGGAACATAGCTTATAGGATAGCGATTTATGGATTATACGCATTAACATATATAGATTTTATAATCTGAAATCTAGGATTGTAAAATTTATAATCTAAATGTTACTGAATATAATCCACAAATCGCTATCTCAGAATCGTACAATCAATTACTCTCAGTGCAAACACTTTTCGCAGTCAAATAGGGGGTAATTATTTCGTTAAAAAGTATTTTTCAAGGAGGGAGTTTTTAAATTTTGTCCAAGTGCAGTGTTAATTGGTTCTCTAAATTTCGCAATTTTGAGAAATTTTCAAACTTTTTACACTTAAAATTATCTACTTTCTTACAAAAAATAATGTCAAAGTATTATTTGTTCAGTACTTGATGGAGTTTTCCTGCCACTTCTGTGACCGCCGGACAGAGTTTCTGGCCTAACACTTGGAGCATCACCACTTGCATGATAGATATGGGAAGGAGCAAGATGTATATGGGTTTGTCGCATATGAGCCTCCTCTTCCCGAAGAAGAGACTGAAGAAAGTCAGCAAGAGAAAAAGCTGTCTCTCTTCCTCGACTTCAAACAGAATGAACTTGGAGAGAAGGTGGTGGCTCACCTCTTGTCAAAAACATTCCCTTCACAAAGGGTTTGTTTAAATAGAAGAGAGCAGCAGGAGTTTTCATTAAAGGACATTTTCTCCGAACACTGGCCACACTTGATAAAAAAAGAACACTTTATCAACCACGCATCCACACTCATTGGTCGTGATATGCGAGAAGTTTAGGAGAAGAACGTAAAGAATAATATTCCCGATGTTTTTGATTATTTCTATGCATGCAGAAGAAAATATAATGGGGAAAAAAATATTCCAAAAATAGCGAGGAAGATGCAAATACAGTTGAAAGAGGCAAAAGATGCGTGCACTGCTTTGAGCAGTCGCCTTCCGGAAACTCTAGTTTTTTCAGATTTCTTTCTTGCTATTTTAAAGAAGAGGATATCTTTATTTTGGTTGTTAGTATTTCATTGATTTTCCATTCCCATTTTTTGGAAATAAAATAGTCTAATTTAATATATTTTGTCGATTAATGATGATAATTCAGGCTCCATTTTTTACAGGATCCTAGCGCCGAAGAGGAAATTGTTAAAAATGCAGGAAATTTTGATCGTCCTGTCATGGTGCTAAAAGGTGAGAACTTATTTCATTTAACAGATAATAATCATTTTCTTGATTCCGAAAAGGAATAAAATAAGAACGTTTGTGAAAAAGACAAGGTGGAGAACAAGAGTGTACAAAAATAATGGAAACTGTTCTTCTGAAACCATATCCGTTATTGGATGATAATTATTAGACAAAAACATTTTTCTAGAACTAATCAACATAATTTTTTTTTTGACAGGAATGTCTTTGTATGACGCAGCAAACCGCTGCATTATCCACATGAAGGGGACTGTTGTGGCTGAGGCAAATAGCGTGCTTGAGGGTACTTTTCTGTTACTACTGAGCTTCTTTGTTTACGGATACAATTATCAAGCGAATAAATCCTCTTGGCTGGAGTCTTTGTATGATGCAGCAAACCGCTGCATTATCCACATAAAGGGGACTGTTGTGGCTGAGACAAATAGCGTGCTTGAGGGTACTTTCTTGTTACTACTGAGCTTCTTTGTTTACCAATACAATTATCAAGCGAATAAATCCTCTTCGCTGGAGTTTATTCAAAGGTAATTTTATTTTACTTGAGAGGAAAGACATTTAAAATTCGATCTAACCCCATCCAAGGATCAATCTGTACTATTCCATTGGTGAACAAGTAAAAAAAAATTTATTATTTTTGTTACAGGAAATTCTGTAATTCTCAATATTAATCATGTTACAGGAAATTCTCAGTATCAATCCTCAAAAGGGAAACAAGCAAGAGGTGGACAAAAAGGGTGCGAAATTCAAGCCAAATGAACAAGTCATGAAGTTGATGAGGAAAATCGTAGAATATAAATTATTTAATTTATGATTATTATGATATTGCAAAATAAAAAGAAATGAAGATGATCTAATTTTCCAGAATTCCCAAAATTTTAGATTAATTCCCATCATTTCCAAGAAATTTCCAATACGAAATGTTAGGGAAAATTCCGAAATTTTTAAGTGAATTCCCAACTTCTTTGGGAATTTTCCTTACGGAATGTTACGGAAAATTCCCAAATTTTCAAGTAAATTCCCAACTTCTTTGGAAATTTCCCCTACGAAAAATTAAGAAAAATTGCCAACTTTTTTGGGTATTTTCCCCACGGAACGTAAGGGAAAATTCCCAAACTCTGCGGTGAATTCCCAACTTCTTTGAGAATTTTCCCCACGAATCGTTAGGGAAAATTCCCAAACTCTTAAGTAAATTCCCAACTTCTTTGGGAATTGAGCGCCCCGATTCCAGAACGGGACAGAACTCGGTAAAGTTGAGCGGAGGTTGGCCCCTGGCAACTAAAAATCGAAATTTGAAAATTTGATTTTTGAAGAATGCATTCTTATAGGAAATTAG
>JBAGKK010454970.1:0-17492 GCA_037177015.1 Euceroptres primus
AACGCAATGTTTACCATCAAACTAGCATGAGCGAGTAATAATTCTGTACGCAAAAGACTTCAATGAAAAATTATAAAGGATCGTTAATAAAAATTAAAGAACATAACCTATAAACCAGAATTGACAGATGGCAGAGACTTAGGTTATTTTTATGATTACTGTAAAAGAAAAAATAAATCAACATTTTTACTTACTCATGGAAGACAGCATCATCGCTAAAAGTTCTGTCGTTTCTTCTGAAACTATTATCCGATGAGCAAATAAATTCAGATTTGGATCCAGTGGATGACACATTAAGTATTTTCTTTGGAGGCTGTTCACTTTCGTCACTGGTGTCACTCTGATTTATTCTTTTTCCTTTATTTAGATCTCGGGATTTGCGTAATTGATAATATTTTGACATAATATTATCCTTTAAAAAATGCTTTTCGGGTAAACTTTGTGTACCACTTGTACTCGTAATAGGTTAGGTGACTCGAATAGACTACCACTCTACAGCTTCAGTTAACTGTCCACTACCAAACTTTGATGAAAAATGGTTAACTCTGCAGCTTTTCTACTTAAAAGATGGTTTGCTGAAGTAATGATGACTTTTAGCCCAGTAATAATTTAATAACATGCGTTAAAGGAGTAATTCCGACTTTCGGCCCTATGATAGGCCGTTACTAGGCCGGACTCTGGCTTTTTGACTTCCAACCTGGTTTGCCAGAATAATGCCGGCTTTCGGCCCAGCAAAGTGCCATTGCTGGGCCAGACTCTGGCTTTTCTATTTTTAACATGGTTTGTCGGAGTAATATTGACTTTTGGCCTTGTAATGGGCCGTTACTGGGACGGACCCTGGCTTTTTGACTTCCAACCTGGTTTGCCAGAATAATGCCTACTTTCGGCCCAGCAAAGTGCCATTGCTGGGCCAGATTCTGGCTTTTTGACTTCCAACATGGTTGCCGAAGTAATACCGACTTTCGGCCCTGTACTGGGCCACTGCTGGGCCAAGCTTCGGCGGAAGATTGGCAAATTTAAAATGCCAATGTACTGTGCCAGTACTGGGACAACACTGGGCCGATTTGATCGCTGATATTGGGCCAGTAACATTGGCCGACTTTTGGCTGCCAAGATTGGTCCAGTATTGGGCCGTATTTTCAGTACCGGCAATTCGCACTTGGGTACATGTTCATAGTGTAAACGCAAATTGATAAAAGAGTGATATATATATATATATATATATATATATATATATACTATGATATATGTACTATGTATACTATATATGTTCTATGATATATGAAGTAGAAGAAAAATTGTTTGGATTGCAGTCCACTTTCACACTATGAACAATTGAACATACATTCCAATAAAAGAAATTTTGTTTCATAGAACATTCTTTTGGCGAATATTTCAATTAGTGCATTTGACTGATTATTATTCAGTAAAATTGAATGAATACTCATTACTACTCAATAGAGTATGCAACTCTGCGACAAGTTACCATCTTTTAACAATAATATGGCCGATCAAAGTAATTTTACTAGTGCAGTTCGCTCACTGTTTGCACTTACAAATAGTTTAGAAAAATTCACCATAAATTCCGTTGATTTTGAAAGTGGCTGCATCCTATTAAGAGGAGCAATATGCTTTCACTTGTACTTTGCCTTTAGAGGATAGGTTTATGTATATTCGTGATACAAAGTTTATATTCACGTTAACATTTTGACTCAACTCCTCTATACGTACACGCACGAATAATCACGAGGATGTGCTAACCCTTGACCTTCCCATACGGAATATATGTTCCCCATGGTCTCGAGTAGAATGCGACGCTTCTTGTTTTCTTTCTCTTTGCCGATACAACGCCGGGCCTTTTCTTTCGTTTCGCTTATTTGTTCGCTAATTAAGAAGTAATTCTTGGTCGAAATGAAATGCGTGTTTAACTGAGAGTCGTAATTACTCGCGTGTCACTTCAAATGGTGTATGCGAACACGCTTGGGTGTATGTACCATCTCAACATTGTCCTTTCAAAGGTCGACTATTCTTAAACTTTTATATACATACAAATAGTTGTTTATTGCAGGATAGGGTTTTAATGACTTTTCTCTCTTGTAATTAATGGCATTGTTTGTTATTAGTTAATATCGAAATATAATGTTCAACATTATTTGATTTTTAATTTTAAAAATTTGTATCCTGACCCTTGACCATCAGTTTTCTGTTTTACACAGAAAACCACTGGGGTGAATTTTGTTGCATCTCATTTTGAATAATTTAAAACAATTGAAAATTTTATTCTGATTTCAGTTGTTTTCGAGTCTCATTTTTGTTGCAACTCATTTTGAGGAAAATTCAGTCTTAAATTGAGGATCGACGTTTTACTGTGTATGCTTCATACTGTGAAAATATATATAATAGATTAGTGAAGAATTTTCCAATGAAGTTTCTAAAGATTTTTTTAAAAATCATTTTAAACAAGCGAACGTGCAACAACTTGAAGCTGCAGTTCTGAGACTTGAAGTAAAATTCCTTCTAATGATCCAATGTTGCAAAACAATCATCGACGCAATTTCTCGGAATTGCAAACGAAGCACGTTTTCATCGGACAGTTTATGCGGTAAGCGACGCGTCATTGAATCTGGGCTTTGGCCATCAAGAGTTACATCTTGCATCAAAGGCGAGTTCACTCACGCGAGCCGGATCGCGGATACGACTAGGACGTTCGCTACTCCCTCGTGCGCTCTTGCATCTTACATAATCCGCATACATATAGCTACATACTTGCTATCTTATGACATTATACCATATGTATATATTACGACTCGAGGGCTGAGCACTCTTTCTGCTACGATTAATACAACAGTGATATTTCAAAACAATCCATATACTTGGTGTCTGAAAAATTATTATTAATTTTGACTTGAATTATAATTTTTTTCGCCCGCGAGAAATTAGTTTGCATTTTTTGTTAAATTGCATTAAAGGATCTTTAGAATGAACGTCATAAATTAAAATAAACATGAATACTCATATCATTGCAGGTATTTGCAAAACGATCCAAGGACTCTTAAAACTGACGATATTATTGAACGAAATATATTTTCCACGTCCAACTCGTCGCCGCGAATCGTGCATTTACTCTACCATATATCTGCTAAGTACATGGACGTGCAGAAATACTCCCCAGTAAAACGTAATTATTTTATTTTATAACCATGTAGTATTTCTCCGATGGTGAAAATGGAAACGATCGTGTTTCTGCTCCTAATAAACTTTGCAGCGACGATGCCACGCACTTAAAAAAAAAATTATCGATCGCTTGCATTATGCAATAACCTCCTTCGTTACTGCAATTAGTGATGCTGCTTTATGTAGACTTCAAGAAAATTATTAACGAAGTATCCTAGCTCTAACAGATTTAATTAATTTGTGAAAGGTGCTTTCAAAATAGTTTGATTAATAGACTTGTAGGAGATTATTACGCGAAAATTAATAATGACGGTGGGACCACACAGTTTTGCGAAACCGGTTAAGGGGCACGATTTTCATTCGCGACGGTCTGGCCCATTTGTCCGTCAGTTCGCACAATTCAATTACGCGCATGTAAATTGGTGTTAATTTCTGAGCAGGGATTAACATACCGTAACACAATACTGACCGCATCCGTCCAGTCGCCTACCAGCATCATCTTCACGGCTAACAAATGGGCCCGTCACTTTTACAGCGGGCCATTATTTACATATGCAACATTCTCGAGTACTCCCACGATACGCCCCTTAGGCCAGCAGGACTTTCTCGCCGATGAATAATAATCGCTAATAAGTTAAAGTTCCATCGATCAAACCTGCCTCACTCTGTGCACCTGTCACACATTCTTTAAGAGGAAAACAAACCTTTACTATTTGTCCATTGGGGTCAAGCACTCTATTCAATAAAGTAAAGTTGCTAATGTCATCGGCTAAATTTGCATCATTAAGATTATATTTCCCTGCAGTAATTTCATAAACAAATTATTACTGTAGTTGTGTACAAAATATCTCTATATTATAAAAATATTTCGCCGCCGCCGCACAGTGGGGAAAAAAGCACCTTTTTTTGGACAAAAATCGACCGACAGTACAATTCTTAACGGATTTTGATGCCTTTTTTTTAGAAATGACCGTAAAAGCTTTCCAGGTATATCGAGTGACTGCGAATATTTTTCTCTGACTAAACAAAAATTTGTTATGTAACAACAAAGTTTAAAGTTTTTTTTGTCTAACTTTGCAGCGATACCATTTCTTTTAAGATTTTCAAATTTATTAAAACAGGTCATAAATCAATGTAATGACTAACTAAAAATAATGTCCAGTATGTTAGAGGAATAAAAAAAATTGTTCACAATTTTATAAATAAACTACTGAACAAAAATAATTTTTTCGTGATTCCTAATGATTAGCTATTTTAAATCTATAGATTTTGTATGAAATATGACAGATAATAATGTGCGCTTGCAATTAGTTAAGAATAGTTGCTGTTTACAAATTATTTAAACAATTTTTATTAAAAAATGCACACTTTAATTAATTTTTTATCAATATGCTTCATTTTTTGACCATTTAGATCATTTTGACCATTCTGAACATTTTTTCATTAATAAGCCTAATTTTTGTTTGCAGAATGAAATAGAAATATCTTTCCAGGGACTCCTTGCTATCATATTTTTTGTAGTGACAAAAACTGTTAATTATATAAACAATTTTTATAAACAAATGTACATTTTCACCATTTTTTCATGAGTAGGCTTCATTTTTTTGCGGAATCAACTTGAAATGTTTTGCCAAAGACTCCTTGCTGCCATATTTTTCATAGTCACAAAAACTGTTAATTATATAAACAATTTTTATAAACAAACGCACATTTTCACCATTTTTTCATAAATAGTGAAAAGGCTTAATTTTCGTTTAAAAAATTAATAGCTTCTATCAATTTGAAATATTTGACAGCAAAGAGTCCCTAAAAGACACTTCTAAGTTCATTCCGCAAAAAAATAGGCCTATTTATGGCATAACGGTCAATATGTGCATTTATTTATAAAAATTATTTACACAATTAACAATTATTGTCACTATGAAAAATATGGCAGCAAGGAGTTTTTGGCAAAACATTTCGAGTTGATTTCGTAAAAAAAATGAAGTCTATTCATGAAAAATTGGTGAAAATGTGCATTTGTTTATAAAAATTGTTTATATAATTAACAGTTTTTGTCACTATGAAAAATATGATAGTAAATATTCCCTGGAAAGGCATTCCACAAAAAATTAGCCTATTTATGAAAAAATGGTCAAAATGTGCATTTATTTATAAAAATTGTTTATATAATTAACAGGTTTTGTAATTATGACAAATATGACAGCAAGAAGTCTTTGGCAAAACATTTCAAGTTTTTCCCGCAAAAAAATGAAGACTATTCATGAAAAAATGGTTAAAGTGTGCATTTGTTTATAAAAATTGTTTAAATAATTAATAAACAGCAGTTTTTCTTAACTAATTGTAAGCACACATTATTATCTGTCACATTTCATACGAAATCTACACATTTAAAATAGTCAATCATTGCGAAACACAAAAAAATGACTTTTGTTCAATAGTTTGTTTATAACATTATGAGCAATTTTTTTTTCTTACTCTAACCTAATGGAAATTATTTTTAGTTAGTCATTACATTGATTTATGAACTGTTTTAATAAATTTGAAAATCTTAAAAGAAATGGTATCACTGAAAAGTTAGACAAATAAAATTTAAACTTTGTTGTTAAATAACAAATTTATTTTTAGTCAGAGTGAAATATTCGCAGTCACTCACTATATTTGGAAGACATACGGACATTTCTAAAAAAAAACATCAAAATCCTTGAAGAATTGTACTGTCGGTCGATTTTTGTCCAAAAAAGTACCTTTGTTGAACAATAATCCCCCTTCAGGTCAATTTTCAACGGACTTTGATGTTTTTTTTAATGAGCGTAAGGCTTCCAGGAATTACGAGTAACTGTGGAAAATTCACTTCGACCAAGCAAAAAACAATTTTCTAAAATTTGCATTTGTTCATAAAAATTGTTTAAATAATTACTAAATAACTGAATGCAATCACACGTCAATTT
Source organism: Euceroptres primus (assembly GCA_037177015.1). Classification (NCBI taxonomy): domain Eukaryota; kingdom Metazoa; phylum Arthropoda; class Insecta; order Hymenoptera; family Figitidae; genus Euceroptres; species Euceroptres primus. Next base: position 6,126 of record JBAGKK010454970.1, read on the forward strand.
TTGTCGTATTTCCTACAAAAAGTATGGATTTCAAGAAGCTAATTATTGCGTATCTGGAAAAAATTACTTTCGTTTATTAATTTGTTTATAACATTGTAAAATTTTTTTTCTTACTCTGATCGACTAGAATCTATTGCTAGATAGCTATGACATTGATCAAAGGTCTTTTTTAACGATCTTGAAAAGGTTAAAACAAATAGCACATTCGAAAAGTTAACAAGAATAAAACTTTAACTTTGTTGTTAAATAAAAAATTTTACTTTGGTCAAAGTGAATTTTCTGCAGTTACTCGTTATACCTGGAAGCCTTACGCTCATTTAAAAAAAAACCATCAAAATCCGTTGAGAATTGACCTGTCGGGCACTTTTTGGTTTAATTTAATATTTAGCCTACAATTCTTTACCGATTTGGATTTTTGTTTTTTACGAAAAGCTAATAAAATTTCAACGAGAATTGTGTTGCTCGATGTTTTAAAAAGTTTTTCAATTTTTTTTTTAATAAACAAATGTAACGCAAAAAATGACAATTTTGCCAATTCGTGCTTTCTAATTCTTTGAAATAAAAGCGAAATTTTTTAAAACTAATTAATTTATTAAAAGCGGTTTTTTTTAACTTTCACTATTTTGATGTTTTCTTTTAACATATTAAAAGCAATTTGCGACAAATATGAGCTCATATATGATCTACAGTATGAACTTAAATGACCTACAATATGAGCTCAAATACGTGCTGATATAATGTAATTTTAAAAAATTGAGTTCAAATATGAGCTCATATGATCTACAATGTGAGCTCATACGACCTACAATATGAGCTTACATTGTGAATGAATATATTGCCTATCCTAAAAACATCGACCTCAAATATAAGCTCATATGATCTACAATATGAGCCTACATATATAATGTCACATATGAGCTCAAACGACCTACAATATGAGCTCATATGATGTACAATATGGGCTCATACGACCTACAATATGAGCTTATATTGTGAATGAATATATTGCCTCTCCTTAAAACATTGACCTCAAATATGAGCTTGTATTTGGTTATATGGGGTCATATTATAATCTTTTAAGTCATATAGAGAGAATATAAGCTCGTATTTGACATTAAGTTTTACTATAAGGTCATATAATGTCAAATATGAGCCTAAATGTATCCTAAAAACATTGACCTCCAATATGAGTTTGTATTTGGTTTTATGAGGTCATATGAGCTCATATTTAACATTATATAGTCTCATATTGTAGGTCATATGAGCTCATATTTAAGGTCTTTGTTTTTAGGGTGGGCAATATATTCATTCATAATATAAGCTCATATCGTAGGTCGTATGAGCTCATATTGTAGGTCATATGAGCCTATATTTGAGTTCAATGTTTTTAGGATAGACAATATTTTTGTGAAACAGCGACGGCGGCGAAATATATGTATATGTATTTGTGAACATGACTTTAAAAAAAAGAGACAAACATGGCTTATAAAGTGTCTGCTACCCGAGGCTAAATTTAAAGCAGAGCGATAAATCAGTCTTATTTTTCGGAGGTGCACAAGCCTGAAGGTGTTTTTTATTATGAAAATGAAGACCTATTTACGAGCGAGCTGCCGAGTTTAATTACAACGTTGGGCAGAAAATCCGGGTTATCTTTGGCAGGGTGTGCCGGACGTTGAGGAGGCAATGTTGACGGGGGCGTTGACACCCACTCCATCGTGAAGACAATGAAATACACGCAAGAGATCGTCGGCTTCTCCGCCCAAGGTATCTTTCTCCTTTTAACTGGAGGGCAATCGCGCTCACAATTAAAGGGCCGCAAACACCGCACGCCATATGCCCAACCACACGATATCATTTCATCAGAATCTGAGCTTTGAAGCTGATTTCCATTTGGCTCTAAAAATCGATGCATATAATGATCAATTACTTTACTTCACAAATAAAATAGATCTAGGGCAATTGTTCTAATGAATAAACACTTCAGACAAATTACAACTTTGTCTTTATTAAAATAAACAATAAAAAGATAAAAATTTCGATAATATGTTATTATTCGATAGAATGTACTTTAAATTAACGGAATAAAATTTCACAAAGCTTAAACGAATCTATTTAAAGAGATATTACGAAATTAGTAATGTAAGTGATAATGAACGCAGAAGTAAATGAACTTAAAAAAGGCAGTAAATAAACGGTTTTGCTTCAGTCATTGAACGATTTGTTTTAGTGAATGAACATTTAGAATTTTGACGATTAAGAAAAACAATGAGTAATCGAATTTCAATCAAGTTAAGCTTGTTTTAGATTAACAGAATAACATTAAATACCACTTTTTAAAGCAACTGTTTAAATCTGAATTAGTCAAAAACTACTACTGAAAAAACGTGAAGTATAAATAAACTATTACTAAATGAATTAGTAGAATTGGAATAAAAATTAGTAGTTTTCTAATACCTATTAGTAGAAATACTTACTAATTCAATTGGTGGAAGATTTCTCGTCATTTCATTAGTAGTTTTCAACTAATTCAGATTTAGAGAGAAGGGAAATTGAGAAAGTCCTTACTTCTTTTTTATAGAGTTATGTTTCTGAGCTATTTCCTTTCATTCTAAAAATATTTATTATAATTTTCATACATTACGCAGAAACATATGGCACACACTGGAAAAAATGGTTAGTTGGGCCAACTACTTAGTTTGTAAGATATGGTACTGATATTTTATTAGTTGGGACAACCATTTTATTAGTTACTGGTACTAATTGAATGGTACTAACTGCAACTAATAAAATTTTTGTCCCAACTAATAAAGTAGTAGTATCAGGTAATAAAATAGCAGTACCATATCTTACAAACTGAATAATTGGCCATACTAACCATTTCGGTCCACATCTGACATGAGAAATCCAGTAATATTAAAATATTGACCTTATATATTTATCGGTAAAAAAAATTTACATTTTTATTTAAAGCCCTTACTGCTTCTTTTCTAAATTTGTGATACTCGTCGTCATTGTAAGATAAAATTAAATCATATTTGCACAGAAAAAAAGCTGGGCTTATTTTGAGTCTGATATCGACCCAAATTTGAGTCGCAGCATTTTTTAGTCAAAAAGGTCTTAATTTAAATAAAAGAAAATCACATGGAGTTACCTATGCAACACTTGACTGTGTGATGATATTGCTATATAATTTTCAGAATATGCAATTTTTTGTAAATTTGAAGACGTTTAAAATAATGTTGTTAATAATTTCTATTTGGTTTTTGAAAAATCGTGTTCATTCACTCCAGCGCGTTCAACTACTGGTGCACTTGCCCTATACAAATTCTTTGTCAATAATTCCCTCGTTAATTCTCCTGTTCTCAATAAATATTTCTCAATTATTATAAATAATTTAATAGAGTATTAACCGCCTTGTTTCCCACTTTTCAGTAGTATGTTAATTATAACAGGTTTCACTAGATTATTAACACCTGCATGCAGACTGTACCGTGAAAGCTGCTTCTTGCCTTTGCAGCCTTTGGCGAACAAGATTTCAGTTAGATTCGCGTATCATTTATTAGATCAAGAAGTCAAAAATAAACATCTTGCACGAATCATTATTATATGCCTCACGTACATAAAAAGCGAGCGATTATCTGGAATTGAAAAAAAAAAGTACTCCAACCAGTTTATAATTCGGTAATCTCTCGAAAAGTGCAGGCATCCACGAAAATCCAGAGATATTTTATGCCATCACTTTCTAGACGGGATAAATTGGGCTTTTATTACCAGCGTAACCGTGGGCGTCAGAAAGTCTTGCGAGTCAATAATTTCACCGTTAATACTGAATTAATGCACAAATTTATCCTGCAGTGTGGCGTTGATTTATGTATGTCTTCTCAAGAGCACCAGAAGTCACAACTTCAGGGCACTGAAGTACTTACTTAGGTAGGTTGTAGATAAATACTGCACAAAATAGTCAAGTATTTTAGTGTTTTTAAAGGATATATCTCATTAGGAGTTTTTCCTAAGTTAATCAACTTTTTTTTATTTTAAGAAAATTACAATAAAAGATAAACTGAATTTCTTTTAAATTATTTCTAAAGTGTCGATTCTGTGAACGATTTCAAATTTCCGGTTTTTCCTCACTCTTCAAATCTGAATTAGTAGTTTTCTACTAATGAAATAGTGCCGAATCGTTTACTAGTTGCTTTAGCAAGCATTTTTACTAATTTTTAGTAGATAACTATTAATACACAGTAGAAAACTACTAATTCATTTAGTAAGCCTTACTAAGTGAATTAGTCATTTTCTACTTTAGATCAGTAGTTTTCTGCTAAAAATTAGTGGAAATGCTTACTAAAGCTTGCTAAAGCTAAACTATTAATTCACAGTAGAAAAGTATTAATTCATTTAGAAAGCCTTACGAAGCGAATTATTAGTTTTATACTTTGAATTAATAATTTTCTACTAAAAAAATAGTAAAAATTCTTACTAAAGCAATTGGTGAATAAATAGAACCATGAGTTAGTAGTTTTATACTAAAAATTAGTAGAAAAGCTTACTAAAGCAATTGTTAAATAATCAAAAGTACTAATTCATAGTAGGAAACTACTAATTCACTTAGTAAGGCTTATTAATTCATTTAGTAATTGTAGTTCCTGATTAGTAAAGGAATTAGTAGTTTTATACTAATAAAATAGGGCCGATTCGTTTACTAATTGCTTTAGCAAGCATTATACTAATTTTTAGTAGGTAACTATTAATTCACAGTAGAAAACTACTAATTCATTTAGGACGGGTGTCACCAACTGAGATTAAAATTTTAATCAATGATTAACTCAGTTTAATCGCTCGTGATTGGCCGCTTAAAGAGTTAATCCTTGATTAACTTTTTAACCAGAGTTGGTGAAACCGGCCCTTAGTAAGCCCTACTAAGTGAATTAGTCATTTTCTACTATAGATCATTAGTTTTCTCCTAAAAAATAGTGGAAATGCTTACTAAAGCTTATTAAAGCTAAACTATTAATTCACAATAGGAAAGTATAACAATAATGAAATTTCATGATGAGATAATAATTTCATTTAGAAAGCCTTACTAAGCGAATTATTAGTTTTCTACTATGAATTAATAATTTTCTACTAAAAAAATAGTAAAAATTCTTACTAAAGCAATTGGTGAATGAATAAAGCCATGAGGTAGTAGTTTTATACTGAAAATTAGTAGAAATGCTTACTAAAACAATTAATAAATGATTCGGCACTATTTCATCAGTAGTGTTCTTCAGAAATTGCGCGGAGAAGTCCAGGAAAATTATTGCAAAAACTACTACCTAATTCAGATTTAGAAAGTACAAGATGAAATTTTTCTCTCAAAATAATGCCAAAAAGCTAATAAAATTCTTCTTTAAGTTGAAGTGATTTTGTCAATTCTGTAAAGAACTGTTGCAAAAACAGTGCATTTTTTACTTTTATAAAATTTTTCAATAACTTACGAAATAATTGACACTTTTTAATTTCTTCGGATCACTTTAAAGATAAATATCCATTTTGATAAAAATGTATGAAGATAAGTCCCCATTTTTCCCCCGATTCTGTTAAAAACTGAACATTGTACAAAAAAGTTGTAAAATTTCTCTAATGTATTATAATTATTTATTAAAAAATATAAACAATCAGTATATATTACATTTCAATAAATTTATTGAAATATATAGGAATATTAATTTCTATATTTTGTTAAATTAATTTTTTTAAATACACGATTTTCTTGAAATTTTACTTTTATGAACCGAGTTCAGTCTTTGGCAGAATCGAGGGAAAAAATTGAAGAGTTCTCATCACAGAAAAAAACAAAGGATAAAGTTTACCTCGATTTCGAAATAAAAATTATCTGCAACAAAAATTAACTTCACAGGATAAGTTTTACCCAAATGTCGGTGAAATTTTCTTTTGTGTTTCCATATGATAATATATGTATTTTGAAAGACTTGAAGTAGTCTGAATAAAAATTATTTCTCTAAAAAATTACCTGCAAAAAATTTTATCCTCACCTTTTTCTGTGATACATTCATGAAATTTGATGTAGGTTTGCCTTTAAAATGAGACAAAAAAAATTAAAGCTAGCTGTGAATTTTGCTTCCCCGTTATCATCAATTAACAAATGTATAATTTTCATTCTCATAGGCGTAGAGGAAGCATTAATTATTTTAATAAAGTTGTAAATGTTAATTTTTTCAATATTGTAATTGATCAAAATTTTCTTAATCTTCAATAAAGTCTAGTAGTAGTATTATAGGTAAATCGATTCCTTTCGAGTCAAGGAATCTTTTATTCTCATACATCAACTTTAAATAAGAAGAAAACTTCGAATTATAATAACAAATTTTATGAAAAATCAAAAAATGCACTATTTTTGCAATAGTTTCTTACAGAATGAACAAAATTACTTCAACTTGGGCTTATTTAAAGCATAATTTTACTAGCTTTCGTACTATTTTGAGAAAACAATTTCCTCCTGTCGATTATCAAAATTAGGAGAAATTGTGTATCTCCCGAAAATCAGATGGACGCACAACCCTGATCGGTAGTGCAAGAGTCATTTATTTAGATTTTCCGAAAAGCGCATTTGCTTAAAGGTACACAGATACTTCATGAATTGTACTTATACATGCGCACAAGATATGGGTGATTCTCCATACAAAGGGCACTTTTGGAAGAAGTAAAATAAAAAAAAATGTGTTCAAATAATTGTTTTTTGCAATAATTAGATATATTAGCATCATAAAAAAAATTTCTGAAAGTAGTCACGCTTGAAATTTATTTTAAATGCTTCTAGGACTTTTTGTCGTCATGCATTCTCTACTCTCGTGCAACTATGGTTCATTTTTCCAAAGAATAAGAAAATGTTCTAGAATTTCAGCAAATAAGAATTAACAATATTAGAAATTGTTACCTGATACAAGAAAAAGTAACAAAAAAAATATAAAAAAATTGTTAATACTTTTTTTCATAAAAAAAAATTAATTTTAAAAATTCATCAAATTTTTGTCACCTTATCTTTTTGTTACTTATACAACCAAAACAAAATCATTTTTTCAAAAAATCATCTTTTAAATAATTTTTTTGCAAAATTTTATTAGACGGGTAAGATTTTCTATCAGTCCCCCCCCCCCCCTAGGATGTCAAAAGTATGGTTACGACAATGGCTAACATCACAAAAAATGATTCCACAGATTGAAAACAGAATGAATCATAAAATCCTTTGGAAAATTATTTTATTCCTTTGTACTTGACATTTTTACAGTTGTTTCATTCTATTTTAATGAGAAGTATAAGATGTATCACAAGGTACGACAATGGATACTTATAAAAATACAAAAATAAGAATGCAACGTTTTCCTTTCACTTTTCGTGGTTTTCAAAGTAAGTACATACTCTTACTCATAAAACTTTGATGATATGAGTTACGAGAGGATTTTTCTTCAATTTTATCACAAATTCGGACCCAGAAAATTAATCATAACAAGTTAAACTATAGCAATATGCCTATTGCTGTAACCTCCACAAAATTTTCGGAGACACCCATATTTTAATTGTTTTAATAAATGTTTTAATAAACACCCGTATATATTGTTATGTATATCATAGTTAAATTAAAATAGTGAAGCTGAAAATTGTACAGTTTAAGTTACTTTTTAAGGCCATTAAACATTAATTTGAAAACAGTTTAGTTTACATTCACTATATGACATGCTCCAAAACCGTTTTTCGGGTATTTCATGTTATTCGATTCTGGTTTATGATTTTATAAACCAGTTTTTTTTATCGCAGCTCATGTTATAAAGTTCTAAAATGAAGATTTTCACCGAGTCTCATATTGATATTACCAATAGTTTGAATAATTTATCTCTTGGATACAAAAGTGCCCTTCCTATGGATAATCACCCATATGGGAACTTGTTTTCTCGTAAAACACGGGGACCCTTCTTAACCTGTGCGCACTGCCTTATCGAGCGATAATTAAGTTGATTGCTTCGCAATGACTTAGTACCTTATGCATAATCGCGAGAATATGTTTCCTCTCCTTTCCTCTTTTGCATCGTCATAATCCTTTCGCGACGCCATCCAATGTGAATGTCCAAATGACAACCGATGATAATTATACTTCCAAGATGGCGCCTCTACAGTCGAATGTCGCCCCGAGCTGATCATATCATTTGAAAATAGAATGATTAGTAAGAAATATATTACTTTGGAGTGTCGGCGACGTTGTTGACATCTTTATAGTTGATCACACTTGATTCTAGACTATCTTCAGGTAGTGATGAGATGTCATTTAGCACCTGCTTGTAATGAAACATCAGTAATTTATCATGGATCTAGATGACGTATAGTTGCAGAGCTTGCACGTTAATCTCAATAAATCCATCCAAGATTATACAGGTCTAGGTTGTTGACATTCAAGTATCTTAAATTTCATATAACAGAAAATAAACTCACTTCTTTGAACAGTATAAGTTCTGCATGGCACCTTTCACATTGAAAAATTCCAAATAAAAAATGTTTGCTCGTTTTGCAATAAAGAAACAATTCTGCAAATCAATTATCGTAATTGATGGGGGATTTTCAGACATTTAACTTTAGTGTACGCGCCAGCCTTCCAAGAAAAAGCATACGTATCTCGTGTATGCATCGAGACAAGAGGCCATGAATCTCTTTAGATCTTACCAGAGTTTTGCGTCATTAATAATCCATCGGGAATTAATCTGACAATTATGTCGTTACTTAGTCGGTTTGCAGCTATTATTTGCGTGCGGTATCTCAAAGTAAAGGACTCAATTTCTTCGTCAAGGATTTTCCCATCAGAAAGCTAAACATAGTTTAATTTAATGATGACCATTTAGTTTGCCATTAGTTTTTATATGTATTGTAATTTTTCACACATTACATGAGAAACAAAAAAGAAAAGTCATAGTACCAAATGTGATTGACAGCATAATCGCAGTTTCATTTTAAAATGTAAATTAAAATTAAATTAGCATGAAGAAGATATCATGTACGGGAAAGATGCTAAATTAAATGAAATACTTTGTAGCTGTCGTGTTTGGCGAAACCTGTAGTATATGGACGTTCATGTACCGAATTTATCGTCCGCCTAACACCCAGGTTTATATCATTTATTAACTGTGTCAAAAGGCTTTCATTCAAACATTTAATTTCATCGATGTTGATTTTTATTTATTTTATTTACTTTTACCTATACGTGGGATAATAAGATTATAAGAAAGTCAAGGTGGTATAATGGTCCCACACCGCGAGTCGTTCAAGAAAGAAACAGTCGTGCTACACGGAGAAACAATAAATTTACATAGCGATGTAATCGGCGGAAAACAAGTGACCGAACAAGAAGATTCTCTATCAGGAAGGTAGGAAACACCTTCTCGGTTACGGCGATATGCTGCCGGTGCTAACGAGGCGAGGAGCGTGATGTCGCTCTGATTATGATCATCGATTTAAATAGCCGCGGAGTCGGTACTTAGCTGCGATTATTTTCAAATCTTATCATTTTATGTAGATTTGAAGAAAAGGTTGCTGGAAATGTTGAGTGAATTAATTTTCAATGTAGAAGAGCTAGTTAAACGAATAATTTTACCTCTAAAGAAATCAAGAAGAGTGTTTTCTGATGTGTGATTTCTGACATCAAACTAGATGTCAGAGCACTTGAAACATTACCAAATAATGCGTAACATGACGCCAGAATGCATGTAACCTTCGCTGTCAATATTTAGTAACGTGGTACCTTTGTTTTGTTTCAGGTAAGCAAGTCCGTTATCATACACCTCGACACTCTTTCGTGAATGATTTCTTATTGGTGAGTCATCTCCTTTTATGTTAAACAATAAGAGGATTGCTCAATATTCTTTGAGCCCTTATGAATCTTGGTGATTGTTTTACCGGTTCGGTGACTCTTTTTTGAAAGAAGGTATTGTGTGACTCGTAAAGTGAAAACCTGTTCTTGATTGGTCATTCTTACTCTCATAATGTTATTAACGCCACTCATATCGAAATCTTGAGAATGTCGTGACTCTGACCATAACAATTTTCCACATTAAATGCTTATCTTTTTGTGTGATGTAAAGATTGTGATGTAAAGGCTTGACAGTCGACGTTTAAACTAGTTCATGTTCCATATTTAGTACCGTCCTACGTATGAAGGCGTTATTGCCATGTTTCTTTCAGACTCGAACCAATTCCCGTCTTGCGAAGTCAACATACGTAAAAAATGTAATCGCGTTAGAGAAATGGACGATAAACTAGATTATAGGCAAGCATATGTTATGCTAGTTAAAAGAGAATATCCATTTGACTTCCAAATTGCAGAGGAATGTTCAATGTTCATTAAGGTGGTCAAAATTTTTTTCTCGAATTTTCATGCATATCGCGCCCAAATTTGTTCGAATTCACAACAAAATAAGTGCATTTTTTCTTTGAAAAAAAATAATAATAAGGGAAACCACCCAACAGTAGATAATGATTAACAGTAGATAATCCTTATTAACTAGAAAACTAGCCAAGAATCTTGATTGGTTCTTTTAGTATACAATTTCGGTAATGATAATTCCTTGTCAGACAAATTTTCATTGAAAAAATATAATTAATTATTGTGTAAAAGCAAAAACTTAATATTTAGCATTAAAAAAATTTTACCTTTTTTTATTCATGCTTTTCATCTAAATGGAATTTTTCTGAGCCATGGTTTTACATTATAATCAAAATTTGAAGGTTAATGAACAATATGCATATGGCAAAAGGTGTTGATTTTCATTATTTATAAATATTTTAGGATTTTTTATTTGACATTCGATTTTTCAACAGTAGATAACCAACAGTAGATAATCGTGATATTTCGCTGGAGCAATTGGTAGCACTGAGATGATCTCGAGCTGTATTTGTTGAATGATGCTCAATACGAAATGTCACATTTGTCTAGAGGTTTAGCATGGTCAGGTTTTTAAACATTTCAAAAGTGTTTATGTTTAATTAATAATTCTATAATTAATAGTAAGCAGGTATGTCGAAAAATTATATTATTTTGTACTAAATTGTGAGAATACATTGATTTTGGAGAAAACTAATTTAGGTTTTTTTTTTTTTGTAAGCATTTTTTGTAAAAAAATTTGGAATTATTTTAAATGAAGATAAAACTATAGAATCACGGCTAATACTTTTTCCTTTAAATTTGTAAATAATTATTTTATTTAATATTGTAAATTTAATTATCATTTTTAATTATCATTTATTTCTCTATTAAATAAGTTGATGTTTCTTTGTATGGGCTTTAGGGTCCAGTAATCAAAAAACTGTGTTTTTTAATCAGACGTT
>JBAGKK010455081.1:0-17489 GCA_037177015.1 Euceroptres primus
AAAAAACTTTTTAAAAACTTTGTGCTAGGTACCGTCTGCTGGACGGGCTTATTAGAAATTGGAAAATAATTATTGACTTTTACAAAACAAGTATGAATTAATGCCGTCCAGCAGACGGAACATCTTCAACATCTTTGAATATTTATGTCTCCCTGGTCAACACCATAAGATCATACCTATTCAATACCCAAAGTTAAAATTAAATTGAATTCACGCAAAGTGCGAAGCAAGTACCGCAGAGAGAACTCTAGATGATTTCTAGAAACTTCATAATTACACGGAAAAAATTTGTTCACTAAAAATTCCTGAACTTTTTCCAAAGTCTTCAATTCGAGACACAGTTTCTGAAATTTTTAACCTTCCATTCATGAGACTATAGTAGGCTATATTCTGAAGTTTTCTTGAACTTTTCACTAGAAATTAAAACTGCAATGAATAAAAAAAACTTATTTTTGTGGTTTTATTTCTTCATAAATTTGTATTTATGAGGACTCGAACCCCGACAACGACTTCCCAACGTCAGACAAGAAGCTGAGTGTGTAAATGCGCGCAGCCGTCGATGGCTAAACAATATAGACTGATTTGAATCTCTAGCCACTCGCCGGACTCGAGATGCAGATGCGTGTGTCTCGCCTACACGCATCATCGCGTGTGTGTTGCGTTGGCTAGCAGTCGGTGAGTTCGTTTTTCGGAACTAATTCCTAAGCTTCTCATGGATAGTTTATATGTTCTCGGTGAACTGTTCCCCAAAAATCCATAAAATTTTGGTTGAGAACTCGGGAACCGTTTCATGAATTCTTCACGAACTTGTAGCAACGTTTACTTAAAATACATTAATATTTTTTGAACTGTGCTTCAAATTTGAGACTTCGGAACAAATTTTTACCGTCTATTCCAATTAGTTTAGAAGTCAAACTGGACCGACTGCATCGCCTATTCACTGGAAAACCCTAAGCCCTGCTTCTTTTCTTCACAAAAATCTTCGATTGGGTAGAAAACTGTGTAAACTATGGAAGCGAAAGAGATATTCAGATCTAAGCAGTTTATTCTAAAAGTTGCGATAATTTCTATACAGTTAGGTTGAAAATTCTTACCAAAACACGCTGTTACATCCTGACTATAAAGAAAACATTACAGCTATCACAAGAAGCTACTTAGACCTGAACATTAGGACACATAAAATGCTAATCACTGAAAAGGAAAGGCCCTGGGGTCATATGCTTTTCCTTTTTATCTAACAAGCAACTGTGTAGAATTTGGTTCTGATAAAAAAAATTTTTCTAGCCAATTATGACAAAATTTTCCGAAAAACTCGAAAAAACAAGTTTTTCTTGATTTACCTCAAAATTGTTAGTTCAATTGAAAAAGTGTGCAAAGAAAAGTTGTAGATCTCTATAAAATACATGTTTTGTGTTCTATGCATTTTCATCACTGAATCAACCCTTTTTGAGAAAAAGTAAAAAAAAGGTTGAAAAAATATAATTTTTTTGCATATTTTTCAAAATAAGTGGCTATTCCTTATTTTAGATACTAATGGGTTCAATGAAAAATATAAATAAAAAAATATAAATAAATAATAAAAAATTATAGGCCCCATTGGTTAATTTTTTATTGTTATTCAAAATTTCATGAAAATTTATTATTTTTTTATATAAAATTTTAAATCTTTCCTTGAATATGCCATAAATATTGTACATTGGTTTATTTTAATACCATCTTAGTCAGGATACTGTGCACTAGAGCTGAAACAGCTCGTGTGAAGTTTAGTACCTTTGCGATAAAGTCCTATTTCGTTCTTAAGGAACAAAAAGGGAACAGCCTACCGCCTAGCGTATACACTTTCTACGTTTTTGAGAAAATAGCTCCGGAAAAAAGACATGATGGAGTGTCCTATAATTGACGATCCGAAGAAATTTAATAATAGTTCACTATCTACAGAACAAGATGTGCTTAAGGCATATTCGTGCTATAAATTTAGCTTAATTGGAGGCATTGAGAAGCCATAATTGAAGCCACAGAGAAAATCCAATATAAAGCATTATTTTTCTGAAATAGCGGAACTGTTTACGAATGTCGGAATAACCCTCAATAAATAAATATCAATTATTATAAAAATAAAAGAAAAAGGAATAGAAAAAATACGTTAAACAAATTAAATATAAGGGCATAAGGAATGAATGATATGGTACTGAGAATTGAGAGGGTTCTAAAACATTCCAACCGGAAACAATAACTAAATACGCGGGAGAACAAACATTCGGCGGGAAAAAATAGCGCTGACACAACCGACAAGATAAACCAATAGTATTAGGGGGCGATAAAAGTTGCCAAATATTTAAAGGCGAAAGAAAAAAGCGCGCACAAAATCGATCAAATTGTAAGAGAAAACCCCACTCGATTGGAAGAGCAAATCGAAGGCCGTGAGAATCAGGAAGTGCCACGCGCCGGAAGAATCGGGGATCGGTAGTAGGGTGGCTAGAGGTCCAAAACTATAAAAGCCACCTGCTACCTGGTCTAAGCCTCTTACGGTTTGATCCTCCGTGTGAGGTGAGGAGCGTTATTCTGTTTTCTAAGAGAAGTGACCCAAAGGCTCATGAGATTCGGTGCGAGAAGAGACACCTAATTCCCGCTGCTCTTCATTTGAGAACTTTAGAAACCTTACGTCTTCCAGCCCTCACGATAGGCAAGCTTAGGGAATCAGGAGTTGTCAAATATCAAAAGGTTTCATATTTTGTTTTTTATTTGAAAATCGCAAGCCACGATTTTCAAACAAAATTATAATTTGTAAAACCTATACACTGTGTGAGACTCCCTAATAGCATTCCGAATAATCAGACGGTTCTTGAGTTTAACCCCTTTTCAACCCACTTCTTGGGAGCTGATTTGGATAAACAAAACAGAGAACCGATTTGAAAGAAATAATTTTGGATGCGTAAAACAAGCCTGAGTGGTAGAACTTAATTTTTAATTCTATTTCAAATTTTCACCCCACTTCTTAGGAGCTCATTTGGGTGAAAGATCAGAAATCGGTTTGCAATTGATTCAGGAGATTTGATTCCACAAGCTATACAAGCCAACTGGGGCTAAAGTAACTAGCAATTATCACGGCGTTCACGTATGTAAGAGTCTTGATAATCGATTATGAGACTGCAGGTAACCTTGAGTATTGGTTTTTTGTGAGAATTAAAAGTGACACATAGCTGAGCTAAAATTAAATAAATCAATCCATTTCCAGAATAAAAAGATTCTGAAGACTTGTGAATTTTGGTTGACAGTTAGGATAGGAATTCTATGGGAGTTGAGGAATTGAGTGGAGTACAGAGATAGCACCTCGTCTGTCAATAGTTACTCAATTCATAGTATTCAGTTAGAAAATATTTGGCAACTGATACCTGGCTGTGTTGATCACGTCATGGAGCTAGCTCAGGGCAGAAAAACCCATTTAAATCGTGATTTTAATATTGGATTACTAATTGATATTCTTGGACCTATAGCCTCATAATAAGCTCGTTTGCAAACCTTCAAATCAGTAGAGTCGCTTGAAACGTTCACAGAACGTAAGTCTTTAAAATAACAAGGTTTAAGCCACAACCATTCTAGCCTCAGTGTTGTCCACAATCGTATGTAAATCTGGTTCCAACAATCTGTGAGATTTATGGAACCCGGAAATAAAGAATCTAAAAAGTAAATTAAACCGCGTAGATAAAGTATCTATACATTTATAACAACCACGCAGGCTAAATTGCATGCACATTTTATTTTTTAAAGTACGTTTAAAACGCTCACAGATTGAGGTTTTCATATTACTGAATGTTGCAGACAAATTTATGTTATATCATTTCATGAGATTTTCAAAGTGTGAGTTGTAAAATTCTTTGCCTTTATCCACTTAAAATTTTTTCGGGATAAGGCCTTGAACGAGTAAAGATTCCATTGCAGCAAATACATCTTCGCCTTTCCTGGATTTCATAGGCACAGCCCAAACGTATTTTGGAAATATATCAATAAGAGTTATTATGTATTTATAGCCATTACTTTAATGTGCACAGTGTTACATTTCCACAAGGACTCTTTGGCAGGTCTCGTTTATTGCACGGTAATCAAATTTTCTTAAAGGGTAATTTTTTCTGTTTGGTTTTTGCAGCTCCTTCACAACCTGCATCTTCTCTACTTCCATTTTTTAGAGCGTTCAGTTTGACATCCAACTGAAAAATGAGCTCTAAATTTCGAGACGTTAATTCTTGTACTAATTCAGCAGCAGCATGTAATTTTTTCAGATTTTCATTCATCGTTGATTCAAGAATTCGTAACATTGCATTGTTGTTGTCGATTTCTGCTCGCAAAGAAGATTTAACCTGATAGACTGTGCGAACTTCCTGTCGTACTATTCGTTGAACGAGATTTAAGTTGACCGCATCATTGTTGTTCCGCATCAGTCCCTCGAGTGTGACTTTAAAACCAACTCCAGGAGGACAACGCCTTGTAGTCTCAGCTCGCTTAGAATGACGTCCGAATTCGTCGATACTCATTTTGAGAATTATGTTAATCTTAATCAAGCGTTCATTAATAAATGATTCCAGCTTCTCGCAATTCTTCAATAATAGATATAATCTCGTTTGTATGACTTGGATTTCCAGCTGCTTGAGATGCTAATAGTAAACGCAATCGATCTACTAATTTATTTAGATCATCCCAATAAACGTAATCTAGCTAATTAGCTTTCCCGTTAATCATATACTTTGGTAATAACGCTTTAACTACTGAAGAACGTTTTCTGCTTTGTTTATTGGTTAGCGAAGGTGAAACAGGAATCAGTTTTTCTATAAAATTTCTATATTTAAAAGACTTGCTATCACGAAGTACCTCATCACATCTGTAATGTTTTCGATGTGCATTAGTTGAGATTATAATATTTTTATAATTTTTAAAGTCTTGCTTACTTATTCGAATCTCTTTGGGTACCTTTTTAAACAAAAGTTCCAGCAAACCCTCAGTGTTCGGATAGATTACATCACCTTCACTAATATCATTTTGATTGAAACTTATTGATGAATCACCAATCATTCAATAATCTATCTTTCGATAATTTTCGCACGCGATACACGACGTCTAGATCTTTACTTCTCTCTCCTAATATTACAAGATACATTACAAGCTTTAGCAAGCTGATGTAAAATATCTTTCTGCTAATGAAAATGCACACATTGTAAAGACACGTTGCTTGAGCTATGTCTAAAGTGCAACTGTTTCTATTTAGAAACTGCAAGCTTATATAGCATGACTCTAAATTTATAAAACAGTCAAATCCTTTTCTATACCTGCCTTGATTTAAATCACGGTCTTTATCAATAACAATAAATCCATACTTATTTTCATTCCAGCATGTTAAACAAAGTTCTTTAAATCGCGAATAAGGCATTAGTATTTACGTGATCATCATATATACATGTGCTTTAGGTTCATCTCGTCTTGTGTAAATAATACAAGTAAATCAAAATTTTCCCTTATAATTATTGAATTTGGTTGTGCTTCACTTGGCATTATCTTCATGCTCCTTGAATGGATGATATTCAATACCATCTACAGATTGTAGAATTTTTTCTAAAAATTTATACTTTGCTTGATTCAACGATTTGGAGTAGATGTGAACATTTTCAAATCCTCATCCATTTGGATGTATCAGTAGAGTGAACAAGGCATTTTTCTCCAAGACTTGGAAAGAGCTCAAAATATTGCCCGTACACTATTTGGGAGAAAATTTCCATGACGCTTTTTTACTCTCTTCTCATTTTTTACAAGCGTAGCAAAATTCACAACAGGTAATTTCGTAGACTGTTTTTTAAACTGCATCTTGACTACGATTGAGAAAAAGACTATAAATACATTTCTTATATACACCTGACCTTCAGTCTGCAAACATCACTCAAAGTGGTATAATTGCTCACGGAGACAAAACTAGAGTCAGTCATAAGCGAAACTAAAAAAAAAAACGTGGTAGAGGTTTGCTGAACACAATCATCAATAGAGTTCCGGTTGAGCTACATCTTCCTGGCTACCAGTACTGTGGACCAGGCACGAAATGAGCAAAACGACTTTCAAGGCGTGATCCATGCATCAATCCTCTTGACGCAGCTTGCAAAGAGCACGATATCGCCTACTCAGAAAATCAAGAAAACCTTGAGGCGAAAAACGTAGCTGACAGAGTGCCAGGAGATAAAGTGACGGAACGTGTTTTTTTACAGACGCAGGGTTAGGCGAGAAAGTGGCTGCTTTAGCCATAGTAAACGCCATGAAAATTAAGTTAAAATTCGGCATGGGTATTATCTGGAAAGCAAATACGTCATTCAGAAAAATTGTCAGAGCTACAAAGAAATCAATGATTGCTAGTAGATTTTCCAATACAGTTATAAAATCTGCACTTAATGGTGCACAAGCAGCTGTTGTGAAGGCTGATGTAAAGAGAAATGTAAATAAACCTCGTATCTTGCCAGTCCCGAGTAAAGTCGGTGGGATTTTACCTTCCCTCATACCTATTTTTGCTGGCCTTAGTGCCATTGGAGCACTAGTTGGCGGAGCTGCAGGTGTAGCCAAAGCGGTAAATGATGCGAATGCTACAAAGTGACAACTGGAAGAGAGTAAACGTCACATTGCTACTATGGAGTCAATTGCCTTAGGCAAAGGTCTATATTAAAAACCATATAGGGAAGGATTAGGACTTCATCTTAAGCAGGTTTTGAGGGTCACTCAAAAAACACAAAGTGAACCTACCAATAACAGATTTTGATTTATTTAAATATGCAAAATTATTAAAAATTCCTTATTTTCGCGGTGTTTTTATGCGAAATGGATTACCAGTGAGAGGATCTAGTAAACGAGAATCAGCTATTATTAATATTGATGATAAGGATGGTCCAGACACTCATTGGGTTGCATATAAGAAAGTTGGTAACGAAGTAATTTACTTTGATAGCTTCGGTAATCTTCGACCTCCTTCGGATCTGATTCGGTACCTTGGTGTTGGTAGCGTAAAATATAGTCAAGAAAGATACCAAAATTATGATACTATTGTATTCTGCGACATTCATTAAGACATTTGTCTCAAATTTCTATGTCGTCGATTAAAGTCTAATAGTACGTATAATGCATATAAAGGAGTACAATAATTATATAAAGTCAGTCTAACTTTTGTCGCCATCATGGACGATCCGTTTACATTAACTTTATCGGGAACTTCTTCTATATTGGAAACTCAATATTTTCCACCGATAAAGTTAGCCCCGCCCAAAAATTATGCTCTTCGTCTTGTAGAGTTTTAAACGTTTAATTCAATTCCAAACGTGGATATTGGTCAAAATAAGTTTTTTGTGGACGATAAAGTGATTACTATACCTACAGGCAGTTATGAAATAAGTGATATTCAGCGCTATCCACAGAATGTTTTAGAAACCGAGGGTATTAAAATTCGTACTAAACCTAACAATAATACTTTAAAAATTGAATTTTATTACAATCGGAATATGAATTTCGAGCCTGAAGATTCTACTGGTCATTTTCTGGGATTTTCTCCTCGCAGATTAGAAGCTGATATGTATATCAGCTATTCTATTCTGTCAGAATTGAGTGTAGTATAACTACAGTGTACTATAACTACTATTAACGGCCAGAAAGTACATACTGTTCATGAATTTTTTCCTGTTGTGCTACCAGGATATAAGTCCGTAGAAATTAGATCTCACGTAATTTACCTGACAGTCACGGTTAAGACAATAGATCATATACAGCTCCGTATTGTTGATCAAGACGGTCATTTAGTAAATTTTCAACGAAAAGTTTTAACAATCAGATTACATATCAAATCTTTGCGATAATGGGTATTGTTTTCAATAAGAAGTTTGGATTCAGTTAAAAAAATCCAGTACCATTTGCGAGGCAGATGAGTCATCAACGGGTTCTCAAACCGTTACCACCTCAAAACGTTCAGCTACTAAAAAGCGTAGGTCTCAAAGTCAAAAGACGAAGAGAATAAAGGGATTCAAGATTTTTGTTATGTCTTTGAATTTAATTATCAACGTCTGATCATTTACTGCCACTGAAGGGGAAATTTTTAATATTGAAGCACCAATTATCTATGATAAATCAATCGCTCATTGTGAAGTTCATGCGCCTTCAGGCCTGCGAGGCCTCATGCCTCGTCAGCCTTCAATAATGGCGATGAAATTCGAATTGCTGTTCAAAATCAAGAACACTGCCTCCTACCAAGCAATAGCTCATTTCACGTACATAGCAGATTGATAAAAACTGATGGAACACCAGTGACTAATACAGTTTTAGTTTGTAATGCCATCTGTAACTTATATAAGGATAGGAAATTAATGCTATAGAAATTGATAGACACAAAAATGTCGGTCTCACTAGTCTTATGAAAAGTTATTTGTCTTTAAATCCCGATAATTGTGTTACATAGAGAATACTGGCTGGATTGAACCAAATAATAATGAGAAATCATTTACCAACGCCGCTGGTTATTTCGATGTATCTGTACCGCTTGGCATAATATTTGGATTTGCTAAAGATTATCATAAAATCATTGTCAATGCTGAACATGAAGTTATCTTGGCAAGATCAAAAATTGATGCAAATGCTGCCTTACAAGTAGTTCGAAATAAGCAGTATAAAATTGAAATTTATAAAATAGAACGGTTATTGCTAAACATTAAATTGTGTGATGTAACAACATTTAATTGCTAAAATATATTGAAAAAAATCCATCTATTCTAATAAATTTTCGATCTTGGGAATTAAATTAATATCCTTCACTTTCAGCTACTTCAAAGAATGTTTAAACTGTAAAAACATCGACACAATTTGAAAAGCCGAGATTTATTGTATTATTTTTTCAAAAAAATAGAAAAAATAATACTAATGGAAAATCTAGGTACTTTAATCATTGCAATCTGAAACTATTTTTAAATGATCAGTGTTATCCTTAGAGTAATTTAAACCTTAATATTACTAGAAATCTGTATGCTCTACTCTACGAAATGTATACAAACTTTCAAGCTAATTATTATGGTGAGAAACCACAACCATTGCTGTCCAGAGGACAATTTATAGACTATGCGCCTCTAATTGTTATTGATTGTTCAAAACAAAATGAATCATTGAAATATGGACCAGTTGATGTTCGTTTGAAATTTGAACCTTGTAAAAATTTTTCCGCTCAAACATTAGCATATTGCTTAATTTTGCATGATCGTATAGTTGAGTATAAACTAATAAGGGATAGGGTGAAAAAGTTGGCACAAAACTACTGTAACCGAGTAGAAATAGCTCAGTTTTATTTACGATGGAGTACGTGGTGGATATGCAGGGCTTCAAGTTACCAGTAAATACATTTGTGTTGAAAGAATTGGCTATATTGCCAATCTGTGGCGGTGATGAAACAAAGCCATATCGTTTTTTGTCTCTGGCTACAGGGATTGCGTGAGATGTTTTCAATTAATGATATCAAATGTACGCATCATAGGTACGAAAATTACTTTAATTGCGCAATTGAAAATGTTCTTTTATTGAAAAACTGGATGTCTTTAGAGCAGTTCTGTTAGGTTAGTGTACAGAGATAGACAAATCTTTTAATTATTATCTAATTATTTTTAACTATAATGTACTGATGTTTAAGAAATAAATAAAAAAATGAAATGAAAAGAAATTAACGTTGTTTTTTCACAAAGTGCCTACTCCTTATAATAAGGTGAAAAGTAATAGATATGCGAATTGCACGTCGAAGACCATCGTTGGCATTGTGAGTCAATCGTCCTCGACATTAAGAAATTACGTTGAACGCATCAGGTTACATCTGATAGCTGCACGGCACTAAATATTTTAGATAGAATTAAAGCAGATGAGGTAATTTGAAAAGGAAAGCAAATTTACGTAAAGATATGATTTTCAGTTCGCGTTAGATAAGAAACACCAATTAATGTTTTCTTTTCTGTTATTTATTTTCAATAATTTTTTATTTTAAAAACAATTGTGCAGTTTTTGCAGTGATCGTTCAATTCTGGATTCTTTTTTGTTTATTAATTCTAAAAACTTTGCTGTTTTTACAATTATAATATTCATTTTGAAACACATACACACACACTTACCACGCTTTTGTCACAAGCCTAACATCTTTGTACTTCCTGACATTTTCCATGGTCTTTCCAGAAACGGCAGTATTCATTAATTTGTAAAAATTCTTTTCAAAATCGTTAGTTGCTCTTTTTCTATGCTCCGTGTTAAAATCAACAGAGAATTTTAAAACTCTGTGAATTTTAGTAAGCTTCATTTCTAAATCCAAATACATTTTCAAATTTCGATAATGAATTCCGTAATTTTTCTTCAGTAGCAAATTTGTTATTAATTTTGGAATTGTACATTTTGGAGCAGGAGGTACAAAGTATTCTGGGCACAAATGTAGGGAGTCTGTAACCCATATGCTGTGCGTCCCCAGGTGGCGGATAGGCGAAAGCCCGCTAGATATAGAGGGTAGGGCGGAAATAATATACGCCTAGCTGGCAAAACAGACTGGGTGAAGGATACACCGAGATAAAACCACGATTTGTTCCTGCTGTACCCTACTGGGAGTGCTCCGAACTACGTCTGCCTTACCCGCTGACGTGGCAAGGGGCTGATGTGTGCTTGCACTGTCGAGGTGTCAGCCGCAGTAAGAGATCAGAAGCCAGCCCCTTCCGGTCTTGATCAGGGAGTGCGTGGTGGCTGCAGAGATCGGAATCTGCAGTGCCACGAGCGAGTTCCGGTCCGTCCGTGTTTGCCGGGACCGGTTAAACGAAGGCTGGGCCCCAGGGAACTAGGGAAGGACAGAGTTCCGGGGGTATAACCGTTCCTAG
The DNA here is from genome assembly GCA_037177015.1 of Euceroptres primus. Lineage (NCBI taxonomy): Eukaryota > Metazoa > Arthropoda > Insecta > Hymenoptera > Figitidae > Euceroptres > Euceroptres primus. The sequence continues at coordinate 10,893 of JBAGKK010455081.1, forward strand.
CTATTTCGGCCCGCCCCTCCACGCACGATGCGCTGGTAATAATGCATGGCGAACCAAACGCCCCAAATAACCTTAGACCATAAGAACAAAGGCGTATCTGAGAAGGCGACAATTCTCAATAAGTAGATTGAGACTTCTGAACCCGCAACATCATCAGGCCAGGATACGATAGAGGGCGCGTACGCCAGAAAGAAAATAGAGAAAGAAGGAATATAGAGGAAAATATATGAAGAAGGAAATAATAGAAAAAATGACAGAACTAGCGGTCAAACGTGGCCGGTAGGCAGCAGAATATTAGTACGATGGTAAAAAAAGATTGACAATTTCTGTGGTCTGAATGGTCTATTCCGGTCACATACTCATACCAACAGTTCAGGCATTCCAAAGATACAAGCGTCATCGACTCAAAGAATAGCGAATAGCCCTGCTGAAAACCAGGCGGCTACTCCACTTGGAGGCCGTTGAGAAAAGAAATTGAACCAGGGGTTCGAAGGTCGGAGAGCCAGAGGAGAGACATATGTCTCTGCAACCGAGGACGACAAGTTCCCTTGGAAAAATGCCTAGAGCCGACGAAACACTTGTCTCGAGGGATACCCCACCGAGAAAGGACATAAGACGCTGGATAAGAAAGTTCCCTGCAGGGCAGAAGGCCAGCGAGCCCAAGAAAAGACCATGGCCTCTTCTACCGAGAATGACGCACAACCCTGGAGGGAGACCAGAAGCAGGCGCTGAGATACGGCGAAATGGCCTTATCCCCATGTTCCTGAAGTAATGCGAAAGCGGTTCCAGGAACATGGGTTGGCAGAAAGGGATGGTTTTTAGTCAGTAAGAATCTGACACTACCCATGCTAGGGTTCTCGTCTTCCAAGAGGGGAACGCTAGCATGGGTGTCTTTTGCAAGATTTCCCCTCCTATTATACATAAAAAAAATCGACAAACGAAAAAGGGGCGAAGAAGCGCCAAGAGAGTAGAAAACCGACGTAAGCAGAAATACAAAAAATGCTGAGCAGAAATCGAAAGAGGATAAGACTCCTAAAAAAAGGGAAGAAAAAATCTGGAAACAAGGTGGTCTTAAACCAAGAAAAGAGCACAAAAAATAGCGGCGCAGACGAAGCAAAAGGGAATATCTCGATGTTGTGCTTATAAAACCTGCAACGGGACTGACATACGCGGGCGTGCTGAGTGATATCAGACACAAAATCAAGCCTGAGGATACAAGCACGGATATCCGCTCCATCCGTCGAACGCGTGGGGGTGACATTTTGATGGAGCTAGGAAAAGGCACAAAAGATACGCAAGCTTTTGTAAGTGCCGTAAAGACGTCAGCGGGAGAGACGAGAGCAGTCAGAAGTCTGATACCCAGAATAACTCTGGAATTTATGGATCTTGACAACATCACGACCAAGGAAGACGTGGAAGAAGCTTTGAGACGTGATCTTGAGGGAAACACTGGAGGCTTGAAGGGTCACTGTCTCCAAGGTAAATAAATGAGATCAAGTTATGGCTATCGTCGACATAAACGAAGAAGAGGTCAGGAAACTTCTAGAAGCTAGGCGAATAAAAGTTTGACCTGACCGCACTGCTCTGTGCTACAAATGTGGTAAGGATGGATACCAGGTGGCCACCTGCACAGAGGAGCTACATTGCGACCTGTCACAGAAATTAGGGGAAACATAGAGCACTCGAACCATGTTCTTGGTTCAGGTGAGTGCTCGGTATTCCGCGGGGCCCTAGATCGGGCTAAAGCCAATACAAGAAAATGATCAATATAGTGCAAGCTAACTTAAATAGGAGTAAAAATGCAAACGACCTTCTTACGCAACTCACGCACGATGAGAAGGCCGATTCGCTGATACTCAGCGAGCAGAACCAGGATAGGGACATGATTCTTGAACAAGTTGAGATGTTGTAAAACACTGAATAGTGTCGACAGTAAAGAAAGGGATCAATATGTCTAATGCATACCAGTAAGCTTGAGCTTCGACGGTTTAACGAACCGTCAAAATCATTACTGAAGCAAATACATCAGTCACATGTGCACAGAGGGTTGGCTTCATTGGAGCTACACTAAAGTCCAAGGAAAATTATGCCCACTTTCAGGCTCAAATCGCAGTTCAAACTAATGTAAATCCAGATTATACTCACGTGGTTGGATTGTTAGGGTGGGTATTGGGTGGGACACTATACGCAGCTACCTCCTCGCGGTAGGTTCTGGGTTGTTTAAGAAAAAAACTAGCGAAGAACTGCGTATCTGCTCAAAATGATCGAGTTCAGATTTAGTGAGTTTGGGATGACTTTTAGAAATAAATTCTATAGCTCTTATGACTTTGTCCACGCAGTGATAAAACAATTTTTAAACAAGTTTTTGTGAAACTTTGAATAACAATAAAAAACTAACCAATGAAGCTTTTCAGGGGCTAAAACTGATGATTTAGTTTTTTAATGGAGTCCACTAGTATCTGAAATAAAGAATACTACTTATTTTGAAAAATATGCAAAAGAAAATTTATATTTTCTTCATAATTTCTTTTATTATTCCTCAAAAAGGGTTGGTTCATTCCAGAAAATGTATAGAACAAAAAACGTGTATTTTATTTTTGTCTACAACTTTCCTCTAACCACTTTTTCAATACAACCAATAATTTTGAGGTAAATCAAGGAAAACATGCTTTCTTCGGGTTTTCCAGGCAATTTTAGCATAATCGGCTAGAAATTTTTTTTTGATCGAAACCAAATTTTACACAGTTGCTTGTTAGATAAAATAGAAAAGAATAGGACCCCAGGGTCCCATTCTTAAGCCTCATTAATTTTTTAAATAATTACAGCACACTTTCGAGAGTAGCTGCGAAACGTCTATTTTCCAAACGCAGGTCAGAAGAGTGTGTTGCGCATAGATTCAGCGAGTGGACATTGCAAAGACGCTGTTGATAAAACTATACTTTCTCGTAAAAGTGGCATTACAAAAATAATACCAAAGGGTGAAATAGCCTCCGCTCAATTTAATTTTCAATTTGGTCATTGAATATTGATATTTTATATTTTGTAATGTTATAAACATAAATATTTGGTGATAACAAGTGATATTAATACTACAGGTTAATCTTTTATTCAACAATAATTGTAATTTTCTTGTGAAACGAATATTAAGAAAAAATAGATTGTAAATGGTTATTTGGCAAAATCGGCGAAGCGTTTTGTTTAGTTTGGCCTTAAAATACACATCCTATAAATGAAAATTAAACCTGGAAAGGACAGGTATCGTTATTTGTAAAGAAATTTAAAAAATTTTCAAAAAAATGTTAAAATTAATTTTTTCCAAAAACGGTTGTAGCGATTTTTTTCTTTTTGGTCTTAAACGAATATTAAGAAAAAATAGATTGAAAATGGTTATTCGGTAAAATCGTCGAAGCGTTTTGTTTAGTTTGGCCTTAAAATACACATCCTATAAATGAAAATTAAACCTGGAAAGGACAAGTATCCTTATTTGCAAGGAAATTAAAAAATTTTTTAAAAAAATGTTCAAATTAATTTTTTCCAAAAACGGTTGTAGCGATTTTTTTCTTTTTGGTCTTAAAATAATTTTTCCACATTCTAGAAAAAAAAAATTAAAACTAGAAAGGGCAAGATTCTTTGAGTTGAGTTCAATCGAGGCTAGCCGTGACATTTGATATTTTGTGGTTTTGCTAGGAATTTAATATACTTTCAATCTTATAAAATATGTACGTGACGTGCGGCGAGAGAAGGGACCTATCTGCTTCTTTCAGTTACTCGTACGCATCGCATTGCATATTTTCACTTTGGATGCAACAGACACAAGTTATTTCCGAAAAATTTAATGTCCAATAAAATTCAATAAAAAGTGGTGATTGTTAACGCCCCATAATTATGGACCTATCCGAAATAAAGCATTGTTTATTTTTTAGGTTTAAAAAAATGCAGTCTACTTCATCTAAAATTCCGACAATTTTGGTGAAAAATGATCAGACAATGAGATATTTCACAAAAACTAAACTTAAAACTTTCTTAGAACAATTTTTCACTCAAAAAATTAGTTCTAGAGGCTTTATCTCCAAAACTATTTGAGGTAAAGGGTTCAATTTTTCTCAGAATTACAGGGAATGTTATGCACTTTAATTCTTGTAAAGACTATTTAGACGTGTAATTATTATTTATCAGCATTTGGAACTCGAAAGTTCATTGCCTCATCTACCCGAGACCGCCACGCGTCTCTAGTAATACACGGGAAAAAAGGAATTTTCAAAAAACTGATTTTGTGCACTTATTTTTAAAAATTTTATGAGGTTTCAAATTTCGAACCATGTTGAACTCTTAGAAGCTTTTTTCGGATGCCAAAATAAAGGGTTGACACCAATCAACTTACTTTTAAATGAACTGAAGAAAATATAAAGAAAAAGGAACCAATTTTCGATTTTTTCCATTTACGGCTTAAAATACTCGTGAGGCATCCCTAAAACATATTCAAGAACAAGCTGGGATGGGCAAGCTCCTTTTAGTTAAAATTGGTTTAGGCTAGGCGTGCTCCATATTACAATTGAAGTTTTCATATAATGTCAGTTTTAGAGTTTTCCCACGAATTCTGGTAATCTATTGTTTGTCATAATTTGATTAACTTTTCACATACGCGGAAAAAAGTACCCAGTAAGCAATACTGGTTGAACCAGTACCTTCAAATTACTATTTCTGGTAGGATTTACAATCTGAGCTAATGGAAGAAACAATTTAAAACTTTAAACCTCTTCCAATGTGAAATAGTAAACCCTACACTGCAAAAAATCCGATGTAAAAGTACCAATCGAGATGAATTTTCAACTAAAAGTGTAATATTACCACGTGGATATAAAGATATACACGATTAACGTGATAAATTTCAATTGTGTATCGGTGTAAATTTACCACGTTCAGCGTTTTAATTTTACCACAAAAGTGTAAAAATTACAAATTATTGTGAAATTTACAACGTTAAAGCTAATATTTTTACACTTTTTTGGTAATATTAACATTTATGCCCCATGTTCGACGTTTTAATTTTACATAAGTTTTCTTTCAGTGTACTATAGAGAGTAATTTGAACTATTTCGTTGGACTCAAAGCCGCGGTATTGCGTACACAGTAAGCGTTCCTGGTTTAGTTAGTAATTTACACAAGATACTTTTTTCCGCGTAATGAGGGAAAGTACTTTAACTTTTTAAAGTAGTAAGAAAAGTAATTTACTTTAACTTTAACCCTTTAACTTTTATTTGTATTGGGGTGAGGCAAAAATACTCATATAAATCTTACTATTCATATGAGTACTTCCGATCAATATCTTTGATGGCTTAAAGTTGCATGTTACGTCTTAAAAGACGCTCGATCTCGATGTCATATCGAAAATGATGTGTCAGTACACTGCTAGAAAAATCTATAGTAGATTTAAGATACCAGTATGCTGAGCCGGTCCAAATGACCCTCAATAATAAAACTTTAATTCACATAAAAATAAAATAACGAGAGCAATTACATACTAAATGATTAAATATTAATTTAGAAAAGAGGGCACTCAACAAAAGAGGATACGGTACTGAGGACTGAGACTATTCTAGAAGATTCCAGACAGAAGCAACAAATAAATACGCGGGAAAATAAATATTCGTCGGGAGAAAACAGCGCCAAAAATATCAAGAGGAACGACCAATAGGATTAGGGGGGCAAGAAAAGGCGCTAAAAGTTCACGGTTAAAAGAAAAAAGCGCGCACTAAATCGATCAAAGAGTAGGAGAGTAATCCATCCGATTGGGAAAAAGGTCATTGACCAGGCAAATCAATAAACGCCACGCGCCGGCAATACCGGGGACCGATAGTGGGGAGGCCACAGGCCAAAAACGATAAAAGCGGCTCGCTATCAGGTCTCGCTTTCTTACGTTTCGGTCCTCTTCGCGAGGTGAGAAGCCTTGCGTTATTTTCTTTAGAGAAACTTTTCTTCAGCTCGTAGAGTTTGGTGAAAGAAAGGGCACTTAACTTTCGCTGCTCTCTACTAGGGAGAATTTAGAAAAGTTTTTGTTTCCCAGTCATCCCGTTAGGCCAATATAGGGATCTAGGAGATGCTAAGTATAAAGAATTTAGCTTTCTATATTCTTATTGCTGGAAAATCGCAAACCACGATTTACAACCAAGTTTATAAAAAGTAGAACCTTTACACTGAGTGATATTTGCTGACAGCACCCAGAATAATAAGACAGTTTGTGAGTTCAATCCGAATTTTCAACCTACTTCTTTGGAGCTCATTTAGATGAACATAACAAATAACTGCTCTAAAATAAACAATTCTGGACGCTTGAAACATGCCTGAGTGGTAGAATTTAATTCTTGATACCATTCTGAATTTTCAACCTACTTCTTGGGAGCTCATTTAAACGGAATAGCAAGAAATTAATTTCGCACTAACGTATGGCGTTCAATTACAAATAGCCTGAATTGTGCCAGCAAATATATTGTCCACTCCGAATTTTTAACCCACTTCTTAAGAGCTCATTTGGGTGGAAGATCAGAATCAACTTGCAATCAATTCAGCAAATATAATCCCACAAGCAACACAAGTCAA
>JBAGKK010455192.1:0-17487 GCA_037177015.1 Euceroptres primus
CCTCGAAATGTAACAGGCGAGCAGAATCATCCACCACAATCTTTTATTATTTTATTATTAACTATCGTTTTCTTACATTAAAGCCGTTTTCAAAATTTCACTCAGAAGATATCTAAATTGTTCTCCAACTATCAAAAATTGAGAAGAAAATAAAAGAGTCATTTCACGTAAACAGAAAAATCATTTTTATCAAGTATTAGAACCACTGAGACACTACAGCACGCCTGATAGCGCTGCGGCTAGTTGGCGTGGGGCACCCACGCTCTTATGACCTTCTACAACTCAGCTAATACGTTCCACCCCATCTTCGTTTTGGGATGTTTTCCAAGAGAAAAAATCAATCTTTTTTCTAGCTTACTTAAAAAAAAATAAAAAATTCCGCAATGTAGGAAAAACTCAAAAATGTTTTTAAAAATGAAAAATTAAGGTGAAATAATTTTTTTATTATAAAATGATTATTTTTATTGTAAACCTCGTTTAAAAAACCTTCGCAAAACCCCCATAAAAAAGTAAAATTGGATAACTGTATCAGGAGTTATGTATAATTGAAAGTTAGCGGTCCGGATGATCCGTTGAAAATTTGGGCTCCTGTATCTTGACGACCCGTTATACTAGGTGCACCCTCTTTACAGAATTTAAAGAGGTACACTAACATTACAATCTGGTGGAGTTTCAATAAGATAGACGACAACAAAATTTTAGGCGGGTACACTTGGCAAATTTTACGCCAAATATAGTTAATATAATGTACTTTTGAAGCTCTGTAATTGGCCTCTGGCTGTTGGGCTTATTCTATCAATAAATTGAAAATTGAAATTGACACAAAAGAGTTACTCGGGTCAACGGCTGGCTGAGGATTGACGAGTTCTCTTGCAGCATTCGCTATTGCGACTTTGTCTCAATCCTCATGCACCCTTGGCGGCAAAACCAGAACTCGATCGTTAGCCGGATCGATAATACAGTGGAATAGTTCTCTATTGGAAGTTGAGAACTATTTTGGATATCGACTGTAAATGAAATCAGTATACCTTGGAAACGTCTCAGCAGCCGTGGACACTTCGCGGTGAATTTAAAGATAGTTAAATGATTGTTTAAGGAGGGAGGACTGAGATCCTGACGAGAAGTAAAACGTAACGTCACAGACTTTGCTAAATGATGAAAATATTAGACATTTTCTAGATCTTCAGCCCCAAAATGTAGGAAGAATTGATTAATTCTAAGATTCCTGTTATCAATATTAAACTCAGATAACTTTCGACTTACTGTCCGCAAACAAAAAATAAACTCATCACTAATACGATCAATTTTGTATCAAATGAAACTTGTTCTAAAATTGCACTTCATTCTAGGCGGAAATTGTATGCAAAGGTTAATTTCATAAAATTCACTGAACTAAACTTCACATTAATAATCAAATCCCAAAAAAGCGGACTATATATTTTTGTGATGCTGCTTTAATGAACACATTGCTTCCTCACTATGATTAATTAGCAAATATATTTGCTTTCTCATAGAGGAAGCAAGAATTATTTTAATAAATACTCATTTCTGTTATTGGCGGTATCAAAAAACTCTACCAACTATTTTAATATTATTTTTCGTGCAGAAAAATATTAACAGAGCTATATCATTCACAAAACTTTAATAAAATCAAAAATCAAACTTTTTCGGGAAACGCAGAAACCTGCCGACCAAAGGTGGACACATTCTCATCACATATGTCGACTGCTCCTATTTGAAGAATATCAACTCGTCGTGGTAGCTTGTAACAACGTGAGCCGCGATCTCCGGTAGTAAAGACGCAAATCGAGCACTCTATAGGAAGTATTTACAAATTTCTATGTACTTAGTATAGAGTGCACGAGTTGCGTCTTTACTAGCGGAGATCGTCGCTCACGTTGTTACAAGCGGCCATGACGAATTGATGCTTTTCAAATAGGAGCAGTCGATATATTTCAATGTGCATACACCGATAGAAATCTGCTGCGATTCTCGCACAGGACGAGTGGCGGATCCAGAGGGGGGGGGGGGGCGATTATCTCCCTTCGCCCCCGAGACCATCAATTATAAGAGGAAAGACATATATTTTTTTATGTTCTCTCTCTCCCATAAAATCGCCACCACCCTTCAAAAAAAATTCTGGATACTCCACTGCACAGGACTTAGTGATGTCCTGAGCACGAGCACCACCGTACTAGTTTCGCACAAGCCATAGAAAAAGCAAATTAGGGTCGTGCGTCAATCGCAACCACTCCATGCCAAAATCGCAAGGAGTCTGAGCAAATTTAGTACGTGCGCTTTTGTAAGATGCTGCAGCGAAATATTCGCAACAGATTTCTATCGGTATATATATATATTTGTACTTTTAAATACAACGTGGTCTTTGGAAAAATTCCAACTGGCGGCTCCAATATCACGTCTGCAATCGACAAAAAGCATGGATGATTAAATAATAGCATCCATCAAAATGCGACAGTTACTCAAAACGGGATGAAAGTGACAAGTGACAACATAGGGGTTTTCAAGGTCTCTGATTACGAATCTGCAGTCAGAATACAAACATTTAAAATGTCGGATCCAATATGGCGGATGTACGCCAACGACTAAGTTTTAAGTAATTCAAATTCCTTTAATCGGCTTCAAAATGGTTACTCGGGAGTGTATCTTTAGTAAGAATACCAAAATTCAAAATAGCGGATCCAATATGGCGAATTGCGCTTAAGTATCCAATTTTAAGTAACCTAAATTACTCTAATCGGCCTAAAAATGATTGCTCGGGAATTTTCGAGGTCGCTAATTACGAATCTTTCAATTGTATACTTTCAATTGTTTATCTTGGCAGGAATAAATGAATGCCCGCTTTGTATTTTAGTCACGCTTGGAGCAAAGGAAAATCGTTTGGCGAGCTTATTTTGAATTATGCGATGCATTTCTTTAGTGTAATGGAAAATTATCATGTTTTCAAATTTGTTCTTTGCCCAATTGTGAAGATCTTGTAATGTCCATATTGGCTCATCCGTTGATTTAGCTTGAAGACTAACACGCGTGGCTTCCCTTTTGAAGGTAGCACCAATACCATCGCATGCACCTTTACCATAAGCGGTCATATAATAAATTATATGCACGAAGCGCAAAGAATACAGCGAACTGAACGCAAAGTAGGACGACCAAATCGCGCACCATAAACGCTAGCGTTCGAAGTGAAGTTTGAGGGCGCGGGTAGATTTTTCCATATAAAACAAGAAATCATAGAAACATAATAAAAAAAAAACCATTAATTATTTATTACATCAATGTACCTGTAATATTCATCAGCCAATTCTTCTTCAAGTTCTAATTCGTCTAGCCTGCGAAATAAATCTTCCTCATTGACAAAGCAGTCTTGTCCTTGTTTTTGGCGTGATATTTGTTCATGGTGATCTTTCTCTCTTTTTCTATGTTGCACTATAACAAAGATTTAACATTCATTTAAAAGATTATTATTTTAACATTTCACACCATCAAATGATGATTATTATCAATTCGCATTAATTTAATTACAGTCCAACTACGATAAGTCGCCATCCGATCAGTACATACTCTTCTTAAAACGTTATCCCTTTTTAGGGGAAAGTTGCCTAAGACGGGCCCCTTTCCATATTTTCTGAATATTTTCGATTTTGATGAATTTCGGAAGCAAAAGCGATTACTACCAACATAGTTTGATGTTTGCTTTACAAAGTTCATACGCTTTTACGTTAAAAAAATTTTGAAAAGGCAATAAATTTCGATGTTGAAAAAAATATATTTTGCCCGTCTTAGGCAACTCGGTATTCTAAGTCGGGCTCCTTACAAAAAACATAAAAATCATGTTATTATACACTTGATATTGATAAATTTTATTCGTAGCATATTATTTAAACATGTTCTGTACCCTAGTGAGAAATTATTTATGCTAAATAGATTATAATACGTAAAATAGGCATCAAATGAGGTAAAAGATGCAATAAGTATTAAAAATGTTATAATGAACGAATTATTTATAGAAAGTTGTAAAATAACAAATATTATTTATCTTGGGACTAATAATTCCTGAAATAAATCAAAGAAAAGACATATTTAAAAAAAAGGTCTTTATTCCAACCTACAAGTAATAATCTCAAAGCTTACAAAAATGCCTACATGACATAAAAACTACTTGCAGTTTCAAGTCACTAAAAACTATTAAATTACGACTTCTTAAACAGGCAAAAGTTCGTTATTTAATGATTTTTTCTCTCTTTATATTGTTAATTTACTTGCATTAAAAAAAATAACTTTATAAATATTTAGAAGGCTACTGAGAATACATCTACATGCATGCCTGATGAATATAATTTTCTGATACAAAAATGTTAACGGGTGCCTGTCTTAGGAGCTAGCCCATCTTAGGCAACTTTAGCCTACAGCACGCACACTAATTAGGATTCGCCCATCACGTAAATCTGCGTAAACGTCTTCTCGTCACTACATGAACACGCATGAGCGTAGACAATATCATGTTAATACAGGGGCCGAAAGAAAATACTCAGCATCGGAAAAGGAGTGTTAAGCAGTTGTGTGGGCGATTATGAAATTTAGACCGTACCTAGAAGGTTATAAATTTAAAGTGGTCACGGACCATATTGCCTTAAAATGGCTACATAACCTAAAAAATCCTACAGGTCGTTTGGCAAGATGGGCTCGGGAACTAATCGAATACGACTACGAAATTCTTTACAGAAAGGGTAGTGCGAATTTAGTTCCAGTTGCGTTATCTAGGATTAATGAAACAGAAAAATCGGTGGCATTTATTTTAGCGAGTAGCACAGAAAGCGAAAGCAAAATAACAATAGACGAAAATGACGAATGGTACAAAACCAAATTTAGGCAAGTCAGGAAAAAACCCGAGTAACACGCAAAATGGCGAATTAGGGATAATTAATTATACTTCTATACTATATATTCTATACTATACCCGACCCATTAAACTCATCTTTATTACCCGAAACTAATCAATGGAAATTAGTAATCCCCAAAAATTTGAGAGAACAAGTTTTAGTTGAAAGTCACGATAATAAACAATCCGCTCATCAGGGAATAGAAAAAACCTATGCGAGAATTTCAGAAAATTATTTTCGGCCCGGAATGTATTCCGACATTTTGAAATATATTCAAAAATGTGAAATATGTATTAAGACAAAACCCAGTAACCAGAAGAAAATAGGATTAATGGGAAAACGAATAGTTGAGGAACCTTGGATAGTGGTCGTCACCGACATCATGGGACCACTCCCAAATTCAAAATAAAAAAATAAATATATTTTAGTCTTTGTTGATCTACTTACAAAATGGGTGGAAATCATTCCAATAAAGAAGGCAAACGGTCCGACGATTGAGAAGGAATTCCACAGAAAAATAATCTCAAAGTGGGGTACCCCAAGATTTTTGTTAACAGACAATGGTACTGAGTTCATTAATAAAACGATTAGGGAACTCGCCCAGAAATTTGGTATCAAACTTCTTACAACGCCAAAATATTATCCACAGGCGAACCCCACAGAGAGATGTAATAGTTCAATGAAGACTACGATAAAGGCTTATTTGGATAAAGATCATGGTGAATGAGATAAAGACCTTGAGGATTTGCAATTTTCTCTGAATACAAGTAAACATTCATCAACAAATTTTACACCCGCCTTTTTAAATTTTGATAGAGAATTAGAACCATTACAAACATTAAAAAAAGATTTAGAAAATTCAGATGAAATAGAATTCCAGGATACCGATAAATGGACTGATAGACTAAGAAAATTGCAAATCATCAAAGAAGAAGTACAAAAAAATTTAGATATGGCTAATACAAAACAAGCAGCTCAATATAACTTGCGAAGAAAAATTTTTGAATTCGAAGTAGGCGATTTAGTTTTTAAAAGGGATAAAACTTTATCGAACAAAGACGCAAAAATAGCTAGAAAATTAAATAAAGATTTCGATGGTCCATATAAAATTATTTCAAAAATATCCCCAACAATTTATGAATAAGCAAAAATTCGCGGAAGATCGATAGGAAATTGGAACGTTAACGATTTGAAAAAATTTACACCCGACGATAACAAATCAGAAAACCACAAATGACCAAGAAAAAAAAAACACACGTAAGACAAAGGACAGATTAGGTACAACGACATTCCTTATTGTTCACGAATAAGAATGTTTTATTATAACAAATTAGGACAAGTTACCATTTGTTTCAGATCATGGCTAAAAGTTTTGCAACTCAAGAAGAAGAGAGGTTGCTGGAAAATTTCTTAAAGATGAAAGCAGAGTTGATCGCCAGCAATGTAAGAAAAATGAAAGAGGACCTAAAAAATTAGAAAAGGAGATAGAGGAGGAAACGAAAAAATTAAAATTAAAAGAAGAACTATTACAGGAAAAGAAAGAAAAATTCCTTAACTTAAAAAAAGTCCTCACTCTCATAGGAGAGAATGACGTGAAAGCCGAAGAAGAACCTAAAAAGAAAAAAGAAGAGAAATTAAAAATAATAAGCGAAAAACAAAGAAAAGAAGAGGCAGGAAAAAAGAAACTTAAAGAGAATGAATGGTTAGTAGAGGAAGAAGAAATGTTAACAAGAAAGGAGGAAGGAAGAAGGGAAGAAGAAGAAAGAATAGAGAATTATAAGATGAAATTACAAAAAGAAATAGACGAGAAGAATAACAAAATCAAAACAGAAATTGAAAAAATAAAACAAGAAAGAAGAGAAGAAATCTTAAAATTAGAAAAGATGAGGAAGATTCGGGAAGAAAAGAAGGAGAAAGAAGAGAAAATAAGAAAGGATATAGAAAGACAAGAAATACAAAAACAAATAAAGATTAGAACATATAACATTACAGACGAGGAAAAATCCAATAACCTGGAGGAATGGCGAAGAGTTAAAGAAGAGAGACAAAAGGAGGTAGAAGAAATAATAAAAGAAAGCAGAAGACTAGGAAAGAAAGAAAAGAAAGATTAAAATTTTTAAAAAAAGTGTATAATTTTCAAATTTTAAAAACCTTAATTGTCAATTTAGTTGTAGTTCTTAAAGTTTAAGCCATTCGACACCAAAATAAATAGAATAAAACAAATTTTAATTTTGTCGTTAAACCTATCTAATTCGTAAAGCTAAAGCGGAAATAAAAATACCTAAAAATAAAAATATCACAATTTCAATACGGAATCTAAGATTTTAAGCTTGAACATAAGGGTTAGAAGGAACTAAATTATCTAGGTTTAAGTAGATAACCTCGAAAACTAGAAGGAAAAATAAATATACGAACGAAGACGAAACTTCTTATTTTTTCGAATAAGAAAGTTTACCTTAGGACAGTTTCAGACGGAAATGTAGAATAAGTTCCTTTCAGCTTCCAGCAGCTGTAATCAAAGAAAATTTGTTTAACGAACAACGAACAATTAAACGAATTGTTCCACCCACATCAACATGTTAGACTCTTATTTTATTTTTTTTTGTTAAAGGACCGAATAGGTCGGTTTTAATTATTGTTTCAGGAGATGGAGACAGTTAAATCATGGAATTGCAGGTTCTGCGGCAGGAAAATCCCAACAACACTGTACTTATTCCACGATGAATACTGCACAAATCGGGATGAAGTCAGTAAGGCAGGGCACACAAAACCAGACAAGAACGGTAAGAGATATAAAAAATCTGACTGGAAAAAAATCAGCTCAGATTTCTCAGAAATCATTGGAATAGAAATTAAAGAAGATGAAAAAAAGAGAAAGAACTCTCAAAAAATAGAAAAGGAAGCAGATATTGATCTGGGCTCAGAGGATGACGACGTCGTCATTCTCGACGTAGATGAGGAGCCCTCCTGAGCCCAGAGAAATAAAATCCTTAAAGGTACATACCCCGTCCCGCACTGGGGGGAGGGGGGTGTAACGTGAAGTTACAACGGGGCCTTCGCTTCTTCCGACACGAACCTAGCTCGGAAGGGGTGAGGCCCGAAGTTTGTCGATCGGGGTCGACGAATCCCGAACTAGGTCAGCAGGTCGTTGACTGCCGATCGCCACTGTTCAGTTCTTGCCGTCTCTTACGAAGAAAGCTCTAAAACGCCCCGTGCATAAAATAGCCAAGCCTCGCCTTTCCGCGGGTAACCAGTGAAAACCTTGTCGCCGACCTCTCGCTGACGCCAACACCCCAGGATACCGCTCAGGGATCATCCAACTCCAGCTGTACTTTACGACGATTGTAAGTGGTTGAATAAACCGACTATTTATTAAAGGACGACTCGTTTGACTACTCCTTCTCAGCTTCCCAATTCCTAAACTTTCCCTTTTAATGTAGCCAATTTCGGGCGGTTGGCCACAGAAATTACTCAGGGGTTTGAGCTTGAGCCTAACTTGATTAATTTTGCATGTAATACCCATTATTGCTCTTTCCATCCTTGAAAGGTAGTTCAGATTAATCAGGGGTTTGAGCTTGAGCCTAAGTTGATTAATTCTTCGTCAGAAAGATTCCTGCTTCATAATAGGGGTCAATCGACATCTTTTTTTAAAAAAATATTTTAAATAAAAATAAAATTACTTTACAAACAAACAAGGCACATGGAATTTGGTAAGCAAAGGTTATAGAATTTAAGGTTTATTATTTGAATAATTCAAGTTTATTACTTGAATATTACATTGATATAGGAATCCCCCAGAAACCATTTTTATATTGATCTTGAATATTTTGTGTCATATTTGATTTAGTACGACATACTGTGAACTCTTATTTCCTTACTGATGTTCTGCAATTAAAACTTTTAATATTCAATCTTATGTCCATGAACGTATTTGAAACTTGTTATTTTATAATGACATATGTCGGACCCTAATCCGAGCCACTCAGGGAAACCCCAAAACAAAGATAATCCGGTTACGCGAAGTCAAACTATGAAGAATTTTGAACTCGCAGAAATTGTCAAAAACAATCAGGCAGGTCCCTCTAAACCGAAAAGAATCGTTCAATCAAATAAAGAAAAATTAGCTGTCGATAACCCTAATTCAACCTTTTGTGAAGACCAAACAAATGAAAAATTTTTGTCAGTAGACACTTTTTTAGTAAAAACTTTAACTCCCTTTCAAAATACACTTGAAGAATTTTCCGGAACAAGTAATTTATCCGACTCTAACAACCGTTACGATTCAAGTATTATTTCTGGATCAGCAAGTCAAGATAAAATATTAGTAGCTGAAAACACTATCACTGGTCTTGAAGATTCTGATTTACTTAGTTCCACGGTAATAACTAAAACTCAGATTGAAGACAAAACTTTAACAAAATTCTTTGACAGTTCTTTGAAGCGCGATTCATTAATAAGTAATAACAACAGTGACGACGATACAAGTGAAGAAGAACAAGAACAAGCGAGTAACGGAAACGCGGTAAATAACGTTAATCAATTAGGACAAATCAATCCAGAAAACAATAACGAAATGGCCCTGCCAACTAATCAGCAAGTATCTTTACGCGACGCCCTGGAAGTAGTTCCCATGTACGATGGGAGAAACATTCCCTTATCGCATTTTATTGAGGGATGTTTAGAAGCTAAGGCAATGTTGCCAACAGCTGCTGCTCAAGAAACTTTAGCAAGATTATTTAGAGGAAAATTATCGGGAGAAGCTAGAAAATGTATTTACGGTTCCACTTACGCCACGGTCGAAGAATTAGTCGAAAAATTAAAACGAGTATATGCCCCTGCCAAAAGTTTTTATCAACTGCAAGGAGAGTTAGGAAACACATACATGTGGGAAAAAGAAAATGTACCCTCTTATGCAGCCAGAATTAAAGAAATATCTGACACTATCGAAGATGCCCATAGGATTAGCAACAATGGAGAAGTTGAAGCTAATTTTAGAACAAATTTAGAAAAAGATGTAATCAGATGTTTTATTCGTGGATTACACCCTGAACTAGAAATTCGTGTAAAAGAAAAAGCAACCTTTAGAGAGATTGTCAACGACACAATCGATGTTGAAAGGAAAGTAGAAGCTTGTTCCGCCTT
The DNA here is from genome assembly GCA_037177015.1 of Euceroptres primus. Classification (NCBI taxonomy): domain Eukaryota; kingdom Metazoa; phylum Arthropoda; class Insecta; order Hymenoptera; family Figitidae; genus Euceroptres; species Euceroptres primus. Next base: position 10,041 of record JBAGKK010455192.1, read on the forward strand.
ACGCAAAAAGAAACCTGTATATTTTTCTAAAGACGATTAAGAAACTCATAAGGGAAATAATAAGTCGAGTAGGTTCAATGTAGCTCTAGAAAATAAAGTATCATGTTGAATCTGCAAAAAACCAGGTCACGCTACGGAAAATTGTTATCACTTAATGAAAGCACAAAAAGCAATATCTAATAAACAACAACCAAATTTTTCCAGACAAAATCAACAACAAGGTAATAATAATTTTCAAAGACTAGGAAATAATTATAACAATAACTTTGTGAGAAACAGAAATAATAATTATCCTAACAACAATTTTACAAGAAACAGAAAGAATAATTACAACAATAATAACAACTTTTCAAGAAATAGACACAATAACTATAACAACAACAATAATAATTTCCCAAGAAACAGAAATGACTACGGCAATAACAATAATAATCGGAACAACAACTGTAATCAAAATAACAATTACAGTAATAACAGACAAGGTTATTCAGGTCAAAATGGAAATTCAAGACAAAATGTACGATACGAAAACAAAAATCAACAAAACAATAGAAACAATCAAGAAAATCATTCCAATTCAGAAATCATTTGCCGTTATTGTAAAAAATCGGGTCACATTTTAAGAGATTGTAAAATCAGACCACAAAATCAACAACAATGACAACAAACACAACAACAACCACTGCAACAGGGAAACTCCAATGCTCTCCCCAGTTCGGATGCACTGAGGAAAGCGTAAACCAAGAGCCTCAAGCATCTACTTCTAGTGATTAATTAACTACTAAAATACACATTTCAAAACCCAGTACAATTCAATTGATCATGATATCTGCTGAGGGGTTAATAAGCCCAGCACGTATGATGATTGATACCGGTGCTGGTTGAAATTTAATAAAACAAAAGGCTGTGGAATCGAACGTTCTAGTAAATAAAGAAACTGTGTTGAGACTTACAGGAATAAATGATTTGCCGCTCTACACATTAGGCCAAGTACAAATAAACATTCTGGGATTCCCAACAATATTTAATATTATTCCTAACAAAGTTCCAGTCGAAGAAGATGGAGTATTAGAAACAGAATTTTTCCGAGCCAACCAGGTCAACATTAATTTCACATCAAAATAGTTAGAAATAAAAAGTAATTTTTATCCTTTTGCATCTACCCAAACTTTAACTATTCCTGCTCGAACAGTAACAACCTTTTATGAACCAATTGTAAATCCAGAGAAACGTGAAAGATATGTCCCACGATTAAATGTCGCGGGAGAAATTTACACAGGAGACGTGGTCGTAAGAAACTGCGAAGGAAAGGCATATTTGAAAATTGTCAATACTAATGAAACACCAGTAAAAATTTCAATTCCAACAGTTAATTTAGAAGATTTTGAAGAACCAGATTTTAATCAAACAATCAATAAAACAAACATTTCTAAAAACCTGAGTCATGACGAACTATCTAGCAAAATTTTGAATAATTTCCTAAAAACTGACAATTCTCTTGACAACCCATGAAAATTTTATAACATAACCGGTGACGACAGAATAGAATGTATTAAAAAACTTCTTTGATTAGACCATTTATATCATGTTGAATATGAACATGTAGAAAGATTGATTAACAGTAGTGCAGACAGATTTCGAATTCCAGGAGAACCTCTCAAAGAAACAAATGTGCTACAACACTCAATTCCAACTACAGATGATTACTCAATTTTTTCTCGACAATATCGTTTCCCTCCTGTTCATACGAAGCAGTTACAAAACAAGTAGATGAATTACACTGAAAGCGCGGTTGTAGACCGCGCGGCATAAGCCTTTCAGGAAGTAGTTTACACATACTAACACATTCAAAATTGGGCAAGGGATCCAAGGGGACAAGGAAGGCTGAACTCAGAGCTCACTGGCGCCACGCAAGTAGCGTAGCAACAAAGTGCGCAATAGTGACGCAGTATTCTACGCGTCGGTTCGTATCAGTTCGTCTTAAGTGTTATGGTTATGCGTTATGTGTAATAATTCATAATTAATAACTAAACCAACCTAACTGTGAGGTAAACGTTAAATTAAACTTATATTGAAAAAATATTTTTCACTCGTGACAAAAATCAAACAGAAATAGTTCATACGACCCTGACTTGTTTACGTTTAGAGACACTCGCTTTAAGCCCAAGGCCATTGAGACAACCCCCGAAGCCGGCCTTAAATCGGGCTTTCAGTGTACTAAAAAACGAAATCATCAAGCCTTCACAATTACCGTTTAATACTCCGGTTTGGATCGTTCCAATAAAAAACAGACTCCAAGGGTAATTTAAAATGGAGAATGGTTCTCGATTTTCGCAAATTAAATGATAAAAGAATTGGCGATTCATATCCTTTGCGAAATATAAATGATATACTCGCTTCTCTTGGATCTGCAAAATATTTTTCAGTCTTCGATTTAGCTACAGGATTTCACCACATAAAAATGGATCCAAAAGATTCCCACAAAACTGCGTTTTCCACACCTCATGGGCATTATGAATTCGACCGAAAATCTTTCGGGCCAAAATCAGCTCCAGCGACTTTTCAAAGATTAATGGATTTGACCTTGACAGGATTAATTGGCACAGAACTCTTTGTGTACCTTGATGACATAGTTATTTATGCCGATACTCTAGAAGAACACGAAAGAAAATTTAATATTCTGATAAAACGCCTCGGAGAAGCAAATCTTCACTTACAGCCTGACAAATGTGAATTCCTACGATCCGAAGTAGGATATCTAGGTCTCAAAATGGTTAAAAATGGAGTACGCCCAGATCCGAAGAAAGTAATTGTTGTAAAAGAATTCCCTATTCCAAAATCACAGAAGAATGTTAAACAATTCTTAGGATTAGCAGGATATTACCGCAGATTTATTGACGGATTTTCAAAAATTGCTAGCCCTCTGAATTAACTGTTAAAAAAAGACACTCCATTTGTTTGGACTAAAAAACAGCAATCAACTTTCGATATTTTAAAAGCAAAATTATGTGAAGAACCACTTTTACAGAGACCTGATTTTTCTCAACCTTTTGTACTCAGAACAGATGCCTTAGGATTTTCAATTGGAGGTATATTATAACAGGGAAAAATAGGCAAAGAAAATTGCTTACGCTTCACGTGGCCTGAGTGACACTGAGAGAAAATAGGATACTTATGAAAAGGAAGCACTTGCAATAACTTTTTGCGTAACTCACTTTCGTCCCTACTTGTACGGAAGAAAATTTACCCTAGTGACTGATCACAAACTTCTGGTTTGGTTCCAGAATTCTATGGACCCTTGCTCTCGAGTTTCACGTTCGAGATTAAAACTCGCTGAGTACGATTTTGATGCAGCTTACAAAGCAGGAAAAATGAACGTCAATGCTGATGCACTTTCAAGAAATCTCATCCTTAATAAAGAAGAAGAAGGATTCAAAATTAGTGATGGAGATACTTTCATGTCTTCTCATGGAAAAATGAGTACAGGTTCAGGAAAAAATTTTTTAGGAAGTAATCAAGAGGAATTACCAACCAAAGAAAAATATTCAAGAAAAAATCAAATAGCTCAGAAAGCCCACTAATCAACGTTAATTCTGAACTTCCGGACATTTTTATTGATCTCTTAAGCGAAGAGTCATTTAATGAAGTCAAGCAAGATATATTGAAGTACCCAAAAGCATTTAAACTTTCAGCTTCAAAGCTATTATTTATGACAACTCTTCTCTTCTTTTTGCATTAGCAAAAAAATATGAGTACACGCAATGGGGGGCCATGACTACTAGAGGACAAAAGAAAAAACTACAAGAAAATTTAAGTCAAGGTAAGGTACAAGAAGAAGTAAAAGAACAAACTACTCAATTTAAGTCTCCCGTAAAGAGACCGCGGGGTAAACCAAGGAAAACTATACATACAAATTTGAGAAATATACCTTCTCAGCTGAAGAAAAAGAGAGGTGGACCAAGGAAGGAGATAATTTATGCTCCAGAAATAAATATAAAGACACAAAAACAAATGGAACCCAAGGATGATTTCGATTCTAATTCCGACGCATATCTTGACTACAAGCCTACAGACTCTCCTTCTGAAGACAATTCTAATGATGATTCAGATTATTTTGATTCACTAAAACAAATTCAAACAAAAAATAGGAAAAAGAAATGTGTCAAGAAGCTTAAAAAACCTGTACAACATCAAGATGAAGAAAGTGAACATTATTTCTATACCTCAGAAGATGAAATTATCGATGTAGAAACTGTGAATGAAGAAAACTCTGAATATATATAGATGTAGAAACTGTGGACGAACAAGATCCCAAGTACCCTTTTGGCGAAGAAAACTTTGAAGAAGAAAATTTTCAAGATGCCCTAGAAGAACATAATTTTGAAATGAATCCAGGATTTCAATCAGATGTGAAAGGTAATTCAAATAATCAAAGCATTTTAGAAACAGAGGAAAACAAATCTTTCCCAGAAGCCCTCCCCAAAACCCCTCAATCCATCGAACAAAAATTAATAGGAAAAAATGTTGTTGAATGTCGCGAGCAATTAACCATGCGAAAAGATAATTATGTATATTTTGTTACAACGAATGGAACACCTCGCAATAATGGATCAAAAGCCCTTGCAAAACGTGAAATTTTACCAAAATTAAGCAACCTGCAAAAGGGATTGGCAAAATAAGTAAGAAAGGGAAACTACTATCATTTTGCACTTCCAATAGAAGCAAACTTTAAAGAAAATTTGTCCGACACTGTAAATAGTATAAAACTATCAATTTATTCTCTGCACGCGTTAGCTAAAAAATTAAATCTACGATCAATTAGTGTCGCAAAAATCTCCCAAATTAATCACGTACTCTGGGAAGAAATAAAAGTAATCTTTGATTTAGCATTTGTTGATTCATCTACAAAAATTATAGTTTGTAATGGGATAACGCAATACCCAACTAAAGAACAAAGGTCACAGTTAATTGAAGAAGCTCACTCCTCAGCACTAGGAGGCCATAAAGGCGTTACAATAAGGTATAATCGCATTCGTCAACAATTTTATTGGGAAAACATGAAAGCTGATATTTAAAAATATATTGAAGGATGTTTGCAATGTCAAATGAAAAAATTGGTTCGAGTTAAAACCAAAAGTTCCATGGTGATCACTGATACACCGACTACTGCTTTTGAAAAAATCTCAATGGACATTGTTGGCCCATTACCAGAAACAAAGTCAGGAAATATATATATATATATTCTTACAATACAAGACAATTTTACTAAATACGCTTTCGAATCAAACAATTCCGTACCATAGCTTTTCATCCGCAATCTAACGGGTCACTTGAGCGATCACACCATGTTTTAGGAGAATATCTAAAACAATTTGTTGAAAAGAATTCAGAGTGGGATGATTGGCTTGAATCAGCAATGTTCTTATACAATACTAGTGTATACGAAGGAACGAAATGCACACCTTATGAATTAGTGTTCGGTAAATTAGCCCGTGAACCCTCTAGCGAACCTCGATCACAACATGAAAAATTATAAACTTATGATGATTATTTGATAAATTTTGTAACACAACTCCATGAAATGCGAACACAGGCGAGACAAAACCTCATTTAAGCAAAAGAAAGGTCAAAAATGTACCATGATAGAAAAACAAATCCTTTAGAAGTAAAAGTAGGAGAGAATGTATTTTTGTTGAAAGGCGGAAGACTAAAAAAGCTTGATAATCATTATACAATAAACATGAAGTGAAGTTCTAGATTTATTAGGAAAAGGAAATGTAAAAATTGATGTTTGAGGAAAACCTACCACAGTTCACATTAATAGACTTAAAAAGTCACACATAAATGTTAAAGCATAAGACAAAGCGTCCTCCCTTCTATTTCAGATGGATCCGAATGATTGTCGACGACTCGATTCCGTTATGACTGCTCTTATTCATAATATTGATCTTCACGCTCTTTGGCCAGATCTACTCATTACAAAACTTCTCGATAGGAATGATTCAGACATACCTAAATGGGCTATTAACCTTTCAAAATTGGAAACAATTGAAGAAATTTTAACAAAAATAAAAGTAAAGGACCAGACGCTTATAAAAATCTAATTTTAAGTTTACAATTAGCACACCATGATGTTCTAGTAGATCTGCTAGCCTATATGGATTTAAAAAAAAACAATTTTCAGGAAAATGGACCAGAACGATCGTAAACGCATTAATGCTCTCCTCAACCTTTTCGCTCATCATTGTGATATGCTGATGCTATGGCCATACCTGTTTACAACGGGAATTTTTAAGGAAGGAGATTGTGATATTCTCGAATGGACTCGGGATCTTGGAAGCCCAGAAACAATCCGAAGCATACTAAAGAACATTAAAACAAGAGGACCAGATGCCTTTAAAAATCTCATCCACTGTGTACGCGAAACTAGTCAAGTTTTCTTAGCAGACGCTCTAGCCCTTGTACTAGTCTAGATACTCATTTTCAAGTACAGATAAAAAAAATAATAATAAAAAAACGAACGGAAGACAATACAAATAAATAATTTACATATGTAAAGCAGTATAAGCTGCTAATTGGAACCTCCCTTTTTCCACATATGGGATTCCAAGGATTCCTCTTGGTAGTACTGATCATTTGCCATTGCCACTCGCCAATAATCTACGCCTTCGTGGGATTCGACTGTGGTTTGACGCAATTAAATGTCACAACATTATCTTTGTTAAAGGTGGGAGAATGTGACCTGCCCTCACACAAACCACACGTTGAACAAACCTATATACAACTTTTACAATTAAGCGAATTTAAACAAACAGAAGTTATACGATGCAAAGTAGAAGTCATATGTACTGTCTTTCATTGTGGAATGCATTCACACACACAGGCCGTTGCAATTGGATTAAGTGCATACATTCAAGATATTTCAAGAGATCAATGTTATATGTTACATTCATCTGGCACTATCAATATAACCCCAAATTTACAACTTTCACAAATTTCAAGCAACGGTACTACTAAACGCAGTGTAACCCTAGCAGGATCATTACACAGCCACACAAAACAAAAAAAGTATGGTACTTTTGTCAAGCCACATTTATTCCTATGTATTTTGAGATGCTGAATCTGAATCTCAGGTCAAAATAACACCTTTCACGATTGGTTTTCAACATAACCTCAAAAAATCGTATTTTTGAGTATATGATGGTGAAACATGGCTTTATTAAAGATTTCAAGCTGCTGAATTAATATATAGTATCAGTTCAGTGATATAACTAGAAAATCTGGAATATAACCTTAAAACAAAATTGTCTGAGAGGTGCTACAGCTTCATTCTTACACCCTAACGTCCCCCTTCAGGGCAGCACGCCTTTGCTGGCTTCGTTACTGACTGGGCTGGAAGGTGAATTATTCTACACATCTCTTTTCAGAGCAGTTGTCATCACTTCCA
>JBAGKK010455303.1:0-17487 GCA_037177015.1 Euceroptres primus
GTTTTTCTTTTAATTCAAAACTGTTGTTAATGTGTGAAAGTGGAGTTTTTATACATAGCTTTAATTCATCATAAATTGCTTTAGCAAAATAATGTGTTGAACCATTAACGAGAGAAATAATAAGACGAAACGGAACATCTTCTTTATGAATCTTTGGTAGACCATAACATTTAGCTAAAACCGTGTCAGTTAATGTAAGTTGTTAATTGTGGTATTTGTGTTTTTAAAAGTTATTGCCATTAAGACGTTTAAAAATTTTAGATGTGTTTATCTGTAGTTCTGTCAATTGGTTTTTATTTACTGGAATATAAGTTGATGTACCCGAAAGCAAGTTGGACATTTTTGTGTTGAAAGTGGATTTTTTTTAAACAAACAGTGAGATTATCTTTGTCAGCATTAGCCAAAAAGATATCAGGATTATTTTTCAAAAAATTGTTTGTGTTTTTTAATTTCTTAGAAAATACTCTATGTTCTTTGGAAATATGAACATCTCTCTTTAAAGTGTCGTTGATATTGTTAGTAACTTTGTCTCTTATTTAATATTTAAGGTCATTGTGTAGATCTGACGATTAAGGTACTGACTTTACATTTGTGATAATATCAATGACTTCTTGTTTTGAATATTTTGAAGGAACGCTATAATTAGGTTCTAAGGAGACAACATCAATAGTGTTTGTTGGTATTTGAATATGCTTTAAATTTTTCAACCAATGACCTTTACTTATCTTCAATTGGCTATGATGATTAGAAAATAAAGATTCAAATTATAAAAAACTTGGAAATCCGCATGAACAACATTAAATATCACTCTGACAGCAAGGTAGTAAATAATAATCAGATTCGTTCACATGTACACAACCTAAAGTTAGCCTTCCTTTTTTTAATAATTTTACAAAATTGTCTAAGATTTTAAATAGTTAGAATATTGCTACGATCTCTACAGTCAAGCAAAGTTTAGGTTTTATTATCAAATTAGGTAAAGATACATTAGAAAAATGGGATGAAGCTAATGTAGTTTACGAATTTTCCTACAAACAATATTCTGCTTCTTATATGGGTGAAACAAAAATATCATTAAAGACTCGTATCAATGAGCGTATTAAAGACAAAAAAACTGAGTCAAACAATATAAATTTAGTCACACATTTGATTAGAATAACGTAAAAATTATTAACCGAGAATCTTACTATAACAACAGACTGATTTCAGAGATAATTCATATTAATAGTAATTCAAATAATTTTAACAAAAAAGAAGACATTTATGCCCTTAATAAAACATATTTTCCGCTATTACAGAAATTAAATTTGTGACTAAACTTCCAAAAGATGGATGGACATTAATATATATTATTTCTTAATGTGTATCTATGTGGTACGTTTGCATATAGATGATATGACTCAAAACTTGTCGCTTCAGTAAACTTTTCACCGTCATCGCGGCTGAACCAAAAATGGGTTCTTCATTTCTCTCTAGTCTTAGACGCGTTAAAATTATGTTCTAACCAATGAATGTTAATGGGAATTTTTAAGAAATCTGTTTTTTAACTTGTACTTTTTTTTGTAAAGATGTGATATTTATGTGGTGTTTTCTTTTTAATAAATTAGCCTGATGTGGTCGGCGAACCCATGCCAACGAAACGTCGCTCATTTTGACAAATTAAATATGTTTTTCACTCATTTGCCTTCACGAATTAAAATTTCTACTTCAATTAAACTATGAAAGGCGATTTTATGGTTTCTTGAAATTCTTTTTTTTAGAAAATACACCGTCAATGTTGTAGTTGGGAAGTCAAGGTTAGTTTTGCTTATTTTAACTGACCTCTGCAAATCAAAATTTTCGTCAATAATATTTTCTTAGACCTTCGGACCACTAGCTTCCGTTTTCCGATGGTGAAAAGTGGTACCCTTGTTTAGTTCTAATTAAAAATATACCTTCAATGTTGTGGTTGGGAATTCGCGGTTAGGTTTTGCACTGTTTGACTGACCTCCGTAAGTCAAAATTTTTGTTGATAATTTTTTTTTTACACCTTTGGACCACTAGCTTTCGATTTCCAAAGGTTAAAAGTGGTACACTTGTTTCATTCTGTTAAAAAATATACTGTCAATTTTGTGGTTGGGAATTCACGGTTAATTTTCGCACTGTTTGACTGAGCTCCGCAAGTCCATATTGTTGTTAATAATTTTTTTGTAGACCTTCGGAACACTAGCTTTCGATTGCCGATAGTGAAAAGTGGTACATTTGTTTGGTTCTATTCGCAAATATACCGCCAATGTTCTGGTTATGAATCCACGGTTAGTTTTTGATCATTTTAACTGACCTCCGCAATTCACAATTTTTGTTACTAATTTTTTTCTATACCTTCAGACCACTAGCTTTCGATTGCCGATGGCTAAAAGGGGTTCACCTGTTTGGCTCTATTCGAAAATATACCGCCAATGTTGTGGTTGGGAATTCGCAGTTAGTTTTTTCACTTTTTGACTGACCTCAGCAAGTCAAAATTGTTGTTAATAATTTTTTTGTAGACCTTCGGAACACTAGCTTTCGATTGCCGATAGTGAAAAGTAGCACACTTGTTTGGTTCTATTTGAAAATAAACCGTCATTGTTGTTGTTGGGAATTTCCGGTTAGTCTTTGTACTGTTTGATTGACCACTGCGAGTCACAATTTTTGTTAATAATTTTATTTTAAACATTCGGACCACTAGCGTTCGATTTCCGATGGTGAAAAGTGGTACCCTTATTTGGTTCTATTTCTGAAAATAAACCTTCAATGTTGTGGCTGTGAATTCGCGGTTAGTTTTTACACTGTTTGACTGACCTCCGTAAGCCAAAATTTTTGTTGATAATTTTTTTTACACCTTCGGACCACTGGTTTTCGATTTCGGATGGTGAAAAGTGGTGCACTTGTTTGGTTCTATTCGAAAATATACCATCAATGTTGTAGTTGGGAATTCAAGGTTAGTTTTTGCTCAGTTTAACTGACTTTCGCAAATTAAAATTTTTGTTAATAATGTTTTTTTAGACCTTCGGACAACTAGCTTTCCATTGCCGATGGTGAAAAGTGGTACTCTTGTTTGGCTCTATTCAAAAATATACCGCCAATGTTGTAGTTGGGAATTCAAGATTAGTTTTCGCTCATTTTAACTGACCTCCGCAAATCAAAATTTATGTGAATAATTTTTTTCTAGAGCTTCGGACCACTAGCTTGCTATTGCCGATGGTTAAAAGTGGTACACTTGTTTCATTCTGTTCAAAAATATACTGTCAATGTTGTGGTTTGTTTTATTCGAAAATTGACGTTTTTAGAAAAACTGTAGTTTCGATTGCCTTAAACTACTTTTTTATGCTCTAGACCACATTATAAACTATCCGCAAGGTCTTGGAATCCTTTTTTATAAATTTTTAGGGAAAAATTTTGTTTACTTCGTTAGGCTAGAAGTGTGAAACTTCGGCCCAATCTGAAATTTGAGGATCTGAAAAAGTGTAACGAAGCGCAATAAGAAGCGCTTTGGTACACTTTTATGTAACGTCTACTGAAAATAAACTACAAGAAAAAGTAATTTTTTTCTATGTTCACATGTGCAATTTTGCTTTTCTTCCTTAGATTTATTCACAAAAATTGTAGGATCGCAATTGACGAGAACGATGATTCGTTGACATGTTTCTTGGGGTACTTTTAAATGAATTAGTTTTAAAAAAAGAATTTTTTTCAACGTAAAAATGCCGGCAGTTTGCTTCTGTTTATTATAATTGTTTATGAAAATGGGTAAATTTAATTTTTAACAGTGATGTCTTATCGGCTATGTTTCATGAAGCTCTTTAAAGTGGTTTAGTGGAAAAATGAATTTTTTTCAATGCAAAAATGTCAAAATTTTGTTTTTATTTATTATATTTTGTTCATAACAATGGACAAGTTTAATTTTCAACAACCATGTGACGCAGGACATGATTCTTGTTGCATTTGAAAGTAGATTAGTTCGAAAAAATTTTTTTTTACAAGGAAATGCCAAAATTTTGCTTTTGGTAATTAAATTTGTTTATGAAAATGCATGCTCCAATATTTTGTCATTGCTTGATTGTCATTTACAGTTTCCGAGATTGTATACAGTACATGACATAAAAAGAAAGAATTAAAGATCGTAAATACCCAGCAAAAACATATATTCAAAAGAATTGACAAGAATAGACATTCTGAATTCGTTTGAATGCCGTTATACGATCCGAGGATTAGAATTCAATAGAATTGACACGAATTCAGATCGCACGCAGTTAATTCGCTTGGTCGATGCGAATTAAAAAGAATTGAAAAGGATTAGGAAAGAGAGGTTCGAATTCGGATCTAGAGAAAGGTAGTGTAAAAAAATTTATTTTAATAATAATTGACTAGGATTTCTTTATATACTCTGCAAAACGTATATTATATTCGGTAAGCAGAGCATAAAGACCTGATGAAGTCGATCAAGTGCATTGAAATAATCCGCACACCACGTCCGGAAATCTTTGAGATTTGATTCAATAAGGCAGTATTTCCAAGTAGCACGAAAATTCACATAAGAACATTAGATAAAATAATTTTGGTCACGATGTCGATAAATTTTTAGATTAGAAAAAAACCAAATGCTTCTTGACGTTAAGCGGGAGATTGACATGATTTTCATTGCATGAAACTTTCCGTTTATATCTATCGGAATATGCAGGTTCACAAAATTGCGGCCTATTTTGCACATCCTTTATCTTAATTATTTACACATTTGATTAACAGATTAAACATTAAACGAATACCAGAAATTTTTAGTACGCGCGCTAGAATTATTCGTTAAAGTTTCGAAATGTGACTGACATGGCAATCACGCCGGCGCGGTGCCGCGGAACAGCGGAAATAAAGCTAGAAAGACAAAAGGCGCTGCGATTAGGACAGCATGACTTTGCGTTTTTCCTGTTTCATCGTGCGATGGCCTCAACTTAAATGCTGGACTTGGACTTTGCAAATTTTTGGAACCTAAAAATTTTTAAGTTTTACTTTCGTCAAATTGATATTAGAAACGTCTCTAAATTCTATAATAAGTATTGGTAAACTACAATTTTGAAAAATTAATTTTTTCAAAGTGAAATTCAGGAACGAAAATATAGGAATAGATTCGAATACACTCGAATTGAAGTTAATTTTACTCAGCCAATTTCAAAAGAATTCAATCATCCTTCGGCTTGCATGTAAAAGGCTCAGATTTATTCCATTCCTTATTTCGGAATCAAAAAGAATTCAAATTGTACTTGGTTAGGCAGAATTAATGTGAAATATACAGTTATTCTAACGAATTCGAGCTCACGGATACAAAAGAATTGACCGAGTTCGACTCCTGCTTTGAATTCTCACGAAAAAAGATTGTTAATTTCAATTCCGCTCTGTCGAATTGTGAAGAATTGGCGTTAAGCACCAATTCGCGTTTGGTGTATAACGGGATTCAGAAGATTCTGTCTGAATTTTTTTAAATTCTTTTCAATAAATTTCTTTTTCTAGATGAAATTAGTTTCCCTGATGAAGCTCTATAAAATGGTGTAGAGCATTTTCCGCCATTTTTTTATCGAATAAAAGTGAAATTTTCATTTAAAAAAAAATCATAAGATTTCGAGACAAGAATGGATCGAATAAATATGTCAATCAAGGATTTGTTAGTTTCAGCTTTCTGAGCATTGTGTACGCATGTTAGAGTGGACATATGATGAGAATGTCCGCAACTTTAGTAAGCAGATTTTGATATTTCCTCTAAAAGTGGTTTTTGGATGTTTTTAAAGATTCCAAATACTATAAGTTAGTTAATATTGGTCGATTGGAAAAATGTCATTGAGATAATTTGTAGAGCTTTCCGAAAGATATTTAGAACTGGCATGAAATATTTATTTTCTAAAAAAAATTGTTTGAAAAAGTTTAAAAATTCTCTAACTTTTTTAATTCTCATGGGATATGGCTTGATATCGAACTAGACCTTAACTTTCGCACACTAAAAAAGTATACCAAAACTCAACCTGATATGTCAATTCTTTTGAAAGCTATCAAGTCTACAGACTACAGACGGACGAACTACTTTTACTACAATTTGATGGTCTGAAAACATGGAGAACTGTCGAAAACCGAGAGCGTCAAATTTTACATAAAAGTAATACCGTCCTTGATGAGAATGTAAAAATTGTAAAACAAAACCGATATGTCTAAAAATTACTTATCGAGGGATTTTAGATTGCTGATTTGGAATCTGACGTCAAAGTCTTAAAACTCAAAATGGCGGATCGAATATGGCAGAATAAAATTTTAAAACAAAACCGATATAAGTAAAAATTACTAGTAACGGATTCTTCGGGTTGCTAAATTCGTATCGGATGTCAAAATGTCGAAATTTAAAGTGTCGGATCCAATATGTAGGATAAAAATTATACAACAAAGCCCATATGACTGTAAAATAATTAGGGAGGGTGGGGGTGGGGTTCGGGTTGCTGATTTTAAATCCACTCGCCAGATAGATCTGGAGCCTTGTGCTTTTTAAGAAAATCGCTGTCAAAGTTTACAATTACAACAAAAACTTACCTGGCGCAGAGGCTACCGTGATCAACAAGGCGGTTCCTCCAGGGTGAGGCTCTTCCATTGCACTAGGGTTGAGCTGACCCTTGCGAATATCCCTAATGTGGATATCTCGGACGTATAATTTTTGTTATTAATTATTGTTTTTTAAATAATGTTAAGATTCGCAGGGAAGAATGGTCAATTTATAAACTGTGAGAGCGTTTTTCTTAAATTCACAAGGTTCCAGAACCATTTGGCGGGCGGATTCGGAATCAGGGACCCGAGAAACTACCCAAGTATTAATTTTCGGTGATATCCGCTTTATTTCACAATTTGTATCCAACATATTGGATCCGACATTTTGAATTTTGACATTTTGACATCCGGTTTAAAATAAGTGTCCCAAAAAATCCTCGAGTAGTAATTTTCAGTCATATCGGTTTCATTTTACAATTTTTATTCGCCATATTGGATCTGCCAATTTTAATTTTGACATTTTGACCATTAAGTAGACCTTTTTTGAGATACCAGTCCTTTGGGGTCTTGTAAGACCTTGGGATCTTTGGGGCCTGCATTCAATATCAGTCTATTTGTTGGTAGCACTATGTATGAGTCTATCTGCGTTTAGCGCCGAGCATGAGCCTATCTGCGAACAGAGACATGTAAGAGAATATGTGCTGTGCATAAGCGTAGCAGATAGTATTTTTATTCGATTCCAGTCGATAGACGAACAATATTTACCCGAAAAATGCAATTTTTTTTCTCAGACCTCAAACTTATTTTTATGTGTGTCTGTGATATTAGGGTAGTCGGTACAATGATTGGCCACTTAAGAAATTATTCAAGTTTGACAATTTGTAAAAGCCACTATAAGCGTCAAACGAAATTCTAAAATATACGTACGAAAGACAAATTTATTAAAGGGTTAAATGACAATAGTAAGTTAAGCGTTAAAAGCAGTACACAATTCATATTTAAAGAAATTACTGCTGTCAAGAAACACCACGATTTACCACAAAACTCAGCAATCAGTATAGGCCAATGATTGAATTATTTGTTGAAATATCTACAATTTCCGATTTACTATAATTACGCTCCTGAAACTACTGCACTTAATATTACGGCCCTGTCTTGTTCGATATCATATTGTGCTTCTGTTCTGTTCTTCCGTCTGCTTCGATCACGATCGAGCGCTTTTTGTATTCGTTCTTATTGAAATGTGAATAAACACTTTTGAGTTATCTTTCATATTTGTTAGCCCTGTTAGCCTTTCGTATTTGTTGGCCCTGTGTGATTCCGACATATTCTACAGGTTACGAGCCCAGGTTTCGCGATAGGAAGATGACATAGTGTGCCATCTATTTATTACTATGCCAACTGAATATGAAACCGTGGTGACAGCGATCGAGACATTGGCAGCAGAAAACTTGACAGTCGCGTTTGTAAAAAAATCCACTTCTAGATGAAGAAGCTAAACGAGAATAATCTTCAAAGAAAATTTCAAGTGAGTCACAATCATCCACAGCTTTTTCAGCTCACTTGAAGCAAGGAAATTTTGTCAGCGGAGAAAGAAGAACATATTCTATAGGCGGAGATAAACCACGGAATCCCATTCAATGTTATTTTTGCGTAGCATTTGGACATATGAGTTTTAAATGCAAAAAGAAATAACAAAGTGGTCAAAACTCAGGAATAAGTTCAACGAAAATGGCATCGGCGACGGAAGAAACAGATGAAAATGAAGGCTATTGTTTCTCTGCGGTGACTCAATTTGATCAAGGTAAATCTCTTACATGGTTTTTAGATTCCGGTTGCACAGAACATTTAGTAAATGAAAAGGTTAACCTTGAAAACGTTATAACTTTACAAAATCCATTAAAAATTAAAAGTTCTAAATCAGGAGCAATTACACAAGCTGATAAAGTAGGAGAAATTCAAGTTTTATGTTATGGAACATAAAAAATGTTAAAATTACTATAAAAAATGTCTTATCTGTAAATGGTTTAGAACATAACCTTTTGTCAGTTCGAAAGTTCAGGAATGACTTTAGGGTTAAAGGAATGAGGAGTTCATGGAATGACCTAAGAGTTAAAAGTACCGGTTGAGAAAATCCGCGAAATAAGTGTGGAAGAAAAACAAACTAAGCAGCCTCACAATCAGCCTCGTATACTAGCAAGAAGACCTTTGGAGTTAGTTCATAGAGAAATTACTTTGGCCCTGTGTCTCTAACGTCATATGACGGTAAGAAATACGTGGTAACTTTTGTCGACGATTACACGCACTTTACTGCCGCGTATACAAAAACGAATAAGTCAGAGGTTTTTAGTCATTTTAAGAAATTTGAAGAGATGTCAACGGCTCGTTTTGGAGTACATGTGAGTAGATTTCGATATAATAACGGAGGAGAATACGTGTTAAATGAGATGCAAGAGTATTTCGAAAATAAAGGAATCCAGTTTGGATTCACTATACCAGAGCAAAATGAAGTAGCCGAACGAATTAATCGGACTATAATTGATAGAGCACGTTGCATGCTTCTGGGCTGCAATTTGAACAAAGTGTTCTGGTCGGAAGCTGTATCAACTGCAATATACCTTATCAACCGCAGTCCTGCAGATGCTTAGAAAGGAAACTTACCAGCCATTCTATGGCATAGTGAGAAACCTAACCTAAAGAACATAAAAGTATTTAGCTATGTTGCATTTTTACACGTCCCTGAAAAATTAAACAGAAGTCAATTAAATTCTAGATCAATGCGTGCCTACATGATGGGATATTTTCCAAATGGCTATCGTTTGTGGGACCCTGCTGAAGGGAGAGTCGTTTTAGGCAATGGTGTCATTTTCAATGAAGCAAAATTCTCTCATGATACCGAGAATGGCGATGATTGGTTTTGCAAGGACATCAAAAAGACGGAGTCAACTGGCTGAGATTTTAGTCATTAAACTTTCATATGGCGTGGCCAATCATTAAGTTTTCGCTTTATTCACGACGATTATTTTCGGCCTACCTATTAATCGATATCTGAACCAATTTTAAGGTTAGGATACTCCTGTCGTATATCTTTAAACGCCAAATTCAATTAAAATTCAACAATTTATAGAAAAATATACCGCAATTGTTAAAAAATAAATAATGTTCTAAAAGAGCGCACTCCTTACCTTAACAACTTTTCTTTCGAATTCCTTCTGATTCAACATTATCGGTTTTAGTTGCTCTAGCATTTAAACGTTACTATAGTAATTAGTTGCTCTAGCATTTAAACGCTACTATACTAATCTAGCTTGTCAAATATGTTGCACAATTGATAGGACCTAATCCTGCGGGGTTTATTAGCAGTTTTATTTGTTAGTCTTATTTGTTCCCGATATTATTGACTGCAAAAATTTCGAATCGGAAAAAAATAAAACATTTTTTTTTTTCAATTCTTACGACTCTTCTAGACTTTATTGCTAAAATTATTTATTTATTGCTACGTTTCGACAGCGGCCTGCTATCCTCATCAGGTAATTTAATCTATAAGAGCAATGGATATGAATAATCGTTAATAACGACAACGCATATAAATAATATAAAAGTTATGAAGTATCTTCTTACCTAGTTGTTAGTTACATTTTGGGGTCGAACAGGACAAAACATATTTTGGATGATATTTTGAATTTATGAAATGAATCGATAGTCAGTGTTGGACTAGTTCTGAGCGGAAGTCGTTTGTACTTGCCCTCATGACATTTTTAAAATTTAACTTTCACTACAAAATTAAGCAACCACTTTAAAATCTCATGATACTAAATCCTTTTATACGATGAAAAAAGAACTTCAAATCAAAAATTACTAATAAGGAATTTAAAGCACAGAATGTCATTGAAATTCATCCTAACCTCAACAATGGAGGTAACACTATATTTTAAACCCAAAAAACTAGATTAATTTAAAAAATGTTCATAAACATTATTAATATCATATGCTTTCTTAACTCCAACACTAACTATGGATTCATTTCATAAATATTGACTAATTCATCCAAAATATGGTTTGTCCTCTTCGACTCCAAAATGTAACTAACAACGAGTAAGAAGGTACTTCATAAACTTTATGTTATTCATATGCGTTATCGTTATTAAAGATTATACATATCCATTGTTCTTATAGATTAAATTGCCTGATGAGGATAGCGGTCCGCTATCGAAACGTAGCAATAAATAAATAATTTTATCAATAAAGTCTGTAAGAGTGGTAAGAATGGAAAAAAATGTTTTATTTTTTTCCAATTCAAAATTTTGATTAATCACTTCCAGGACGTAAAAAATATGGAGCACATCTTCCATTATTTGCAAAAATGAATTTTTTGCAACTCCGCCGTGGAAAAGCCTCTTTCGGGTAACATCTAAAGGCACCGAAAGGAAGCTTTCGCGAACAGGTGCCCGATGCGCATGCTCGCAGTGTGCGAAGTTCTCACATGTGCGAGAAAAATTTTCTCACAAAGTGAGCAGGCGCAACGGGCAGGTATTAGGCTTTTTCACACTGCGAGCATGCGCAACAAGCACGTGTTAGCAGAAGCCTCCTTTTGGTGTATCTAGATGGTATGCAAAGGAGAACTTTCCATGAAGTCGTTGCAAAAAAATAGTGTTCGATACAAGCGCACGAAGGCGGCAAAGCCGCACTCGTGTGAAGGCGCAACACAAGCTTGAAAGGCGTGTCAAGGTGATCGAAGGTGACCGAAGTCGGTCACCTTCGGGCACATAACAATGATTGTATCTATTTTTCCTACAGGTAATCAGTTTGGAAGGATGGACAGATATAATGTATTACGTCCAAGACGCTCACTCTTTTTGGGACTGGATCTATTTCGTTCTTCTAATAGTGGTCAGTGCTATCCTAAGTAATTCCATGTAATGTAATGTAATTTATTGTTTCTAATAATAAAAAATTCTATAGCAAGGGAAATTCAAAGATAGAGAAAATTTAGCTAAATGTAAAGTTAAAATAGTGTACATAAATAGTTTTAACAAAGAACTGTACAAGAGAAATCAGTAGAAATAATATAAATTAGCATGATGAGCTTGACTGTTTAAAAAGTAAAAAGTAATAAAAGACTTTCAATACATTTTTTTAACATAGGTTGGTATTTAGTTGATAAAAATCAATACAATGTTTATAACTATCTTCAAGCAAAAAATTTCCTCATATTACTTTTTTGAATTTTGAATTTCTGCGTTCATATATAAAACTTATTTTCAATTTTGGAAATATAGCAATATTATACGAGCCAAATTAATTTTTTTATTTTATGCTTGTATCCAAAAAAGTTTTTCAATTTTAGAAATATAACAATATTATAAGTACTATATTTTCAATAGATAAAATTAAATTTTTTAAAATTTTTATCAGGAAAAGTTTTTGAATTTTGGAAATATAGCAGATTTTCCTAAAATCGAGCTGGCTAAAGATTTTTTCCTAATGGTAAGCGCCCATAAACCAACAAAAACGAAGTATTAGATTTTTCGAGTCAAAAGTTTCGGAAATTTTTTTTTTTGAAATTTGAGTTTTTCGTGAATTTTGCGTTCTTTTCTCAAATCTGCATCAATAATGTAATATAACGGGTAAATTATATCATAACGGGTTTTAAAGTTTAATGGCTGAGTTTTTTTGTTTCAGGAAGTAGTTTTAGGAGAAACATTAACCTTACACACTTGTCCAAAAAAGCTAGGGCCGTTTTCAAAATTGTCTATAAATTCACTTTTCAACAAAATTCAAAAAGCTGCTAATATCTAGTTTTCAAGTTAAGCGAACTCGCTCTTATATGAAATTATAAGGTATATTATACTTAATTAAAAGGAGGAGGGTCAATAAGGCCCGTCTTTGGGCCAATGTCAGAACTGGCTCAAAGTAGGTTATTTTGATGCTCTATGTGTGCCTCATAACCTCTTGCAACGATTTCGTCCTGAAGCGTCCACCAGCGTTTTTATTTTTCATACGGTCCATCAAAATAGATTCAACACAAGCATTTTTGAATAAACTGATATTAGTTTTTCCATTATAATTTATATTCTATAATAGAAGTAAGCCCCATCACCACGTCAAGGTTCCAGTTCCCAATGAGGTTTTATCCTTTTTTTTGAGCTTTTCTTTATATTATAATTTTTTTTCTTTTTTTTCTTTTTTTTTCTTTTCTTTTAAATCCAAGCACACTTATACTCATAACTTGAGAATGAAATAGAAGTAGGGAAGGAAAAACGTTTATCAATTTCACTAAGCGAATGATCTGAAAACTTTTCAGGGCAATTCGCTATCTGAAACCGATTCCTGATCGTCATCCGTCCAGTTTTAAGAAGCGTCCATCACATAGTCTTCAAACTGTTGAGAAGGCCTGTGAGTGCTTATCGCTTGATGTCTTGCATACCCAAGGTACCACAGGACACTTGCAATGTGAGCACAGCTTCCCAAAACTCTTGCATCAGTTTTGCATTGACAATAACAACCACCTATCGGATTTAGTCCTGAATTAATTTGGATACACAGATTATAAACTTTTGAAGACGTATGCCGGGATTGGATTTGTACTCTGATTATAGATCTCTCTTGACGGTGCACAAAGAGTGAGTACATACCGTCATTCGATAAGTGTTCGTCAGTGTAAGATTTGGCCTGCTTCAACTGGTAGATACCCAATGTTAAAGATGTTAGTTCGTCCAGAGTGAGTCTCAGGAAATCGGTAAGGGTATCATCTGTCAAAGCCTTCCAGATTACCCGCTTCCTTGCCCAACCCTCCTTTTTAACTCGCTTTTGGAGAAGATTTGGCTGCGATACCAATAGCAGCATACGATTAGCAATTAATTAATCATCTGGATTGTCACTAGCTCGTGGGTTCGGAAGGCATTACATAGAGGGCAAACTATCCGAACGTGGTCACCAATATATGGTATTCGATTGTTTGGAAAGACATCATTGAGAGCTTTCCATTTTTTTATTAGCCCATTTACTGCTTCCACAACCCACAGTATTTTTGTGACGAGTCTCGACTCGTTTGCTTCGATTGCACTATGTTGCTTGCCTTCTTTTAAAAAGTGTGTTATCTTAGAAACAAGGCCCATCTCTTCCAACAGCAACAAGCAATCTCTGAAACCGCGATCAATTACAATGACGTTATTTTCTTCTAACCATCTGCGCAGTTCGGCAGTATCGGATTAAAGCAAACTATAGAAAATACTGGCGTCATTATTTTTTCTATTTGCAAAATATGGGCTTAAAACATCTAGAATGTAGCCAGTGGTCGTTACCAGCATCATAGGTTTCACTAAAGGTCGCCCCTTATGTATTAGAAAAGTTTTTATTTGGAAAGAATAATTGGAGCTTTTTTAGATGAATATGTAAGTTCCATCGGCTACGAGAATAGCTATATCTTGGCCATTTGAAAAGAGGGTTTTTGCGATTCCCCTAGTATGCTTCTCTATAACTTCATCACGTGAAATGTGATTAAAGCCGAGAAAATCTGGAACAGAAGACGTCATCAGACCATTCCTAGCAGCCGCAATTGCTCTGCGGACTTTCCTTTTATCTATTGCGAAGAGGGTGGAAAAGATAGAATGCGAAAGGTCAGTACGCAACTTCATCAAGAGTAGTGCTAAACATTTTCGCGTGAAGCGATTCGTAGTTGAGCGTATTTTACCTTCTACAGATTTGGCGACACGATAGAATTGCTCTTTCGTCAGACCCGTGAGTCTATGATAATCTTCATCAGTCATCAAAGAGCTATCATCGAAATCTAGTCCTTTTTTTGTTGATTTTTATAATAGGTTTTCTCGTAAACTATTAAGAAGTTCTGTTATAATTTCTGCGTCCATGGAAGTGAACGGTAAGGTTTTAATTGCATTCATTGCACTTTCAGTCAAAAAAGAGTCTTCTTGCAAATGGCTTGCACAACATCTTGCGTTTGGTGGTATAAATGTTCCAGTTTCTATGAATTATTTCAATCTAGCTCTGGGTGTAATTCTATGACGACGATCATTTGAGTCTTGGCAGACGATGCAAATTGATTCACTCATAATGCACCTTCTTATTGGCAATTTCAGTTTCTTCGTACTCGATGGATCGTCATCAGAATCATCTAATATGGATTTCTCAGCTTGTTCATTCTCCACAGTATCATGAACGTTTTCAGGCTTCGATTTATTCCTAATAGTCAATATACGACAGGAATCACACACTTTGGATTCGAGTGTTATTGGACGATGATACATGTTTTTCAACTTTGCCAGCATCGCTTCACCTTAAATTTTTGACAGGCGACGACCTGACTTCAAGCATGTGTTTCAAGAAGGGCACACATTTTGCTTCGGCATTTTGAATCACAATAAATGGGTCGAATAAATATCAATTGAAGCCTCAATGAAAAGAGATAAGTGTTGCGAAACAAATAAAGAAACACTTCACTAGCTGTGCAATATGTGAAAATTACTTGAATCTACAATAGTAAGATGCACCGCCTCATACGAATAAAAGATATGCCAAAAGCTTTCAAATGCACGATGAAAAAAAAATGAAAAATATTTCAAGCAGTTGACAACTGCGTAATGAAACAAATGAGAAAGAACAATATTTCCAAGCCTCGAGTTTTCGTGTGTCTGCAATGAAGTATTCATTGCTGCATTTTCATTTAAAAATGGTCTTCTTGCAAATGGCTTGTTCAACATGTTGCGTTGGAAGAGCCAAGGGGGATCTATATTCAGAGTACAAATTCAATCACGGCATACGTCTTCAAAAGTTTATAATCTGTGGATCCAAATTAATTCAGGACCAAATCCGATAGGTGGTTGGTATTGTCAATGCAAAACTGCTGCAAGGGTTGTGGGAAGCTGAGCTCACTTTGCAAGTGTACTGTGGTTCCTTGGGTATGCAAGACATCAAGCGGAAAGCACTAACAGGCCCTCTCAACAGTTTGAAGAATATGTGATGGACGCTTCTTCAAACTGGACGGATGAAAATGAGGAATCGGCTTCAGATAGTGAATTGCCCTGAAAAGTTTTCAGATCATTCGTTCAGTGAGATTGATAAACGTTTTTCCTCCCCTTCTTCTATTTCATTTTTATGTTATGATTATAAGTGTGCTTGGATTTGAAAGAAAAGAAAAAAAAGAAAAAAAAATTATAGTATAAAAAAAAGCTAAGAAAAAGGATAAAACCTAATTGGGAACTGGAACCTTGACGCGGTGATGGGGCTTACTTCTATTATAGAATATAAATTATAATGAAGAAACTGATACCAGTTCATTGAAAAACGCTTGTGATGAATCTATTTTGATCTCCAGTATGAAAAAAAACGCTAGAGATGATGGGGTAAAGTTGCGAATGACCATTCCTATGAGCATGCTTGCAAGCCTTAAGATAACGCTCGATTTCAATATGAGCGCATTCGATGAGAAGAACGGCTATGACATTTTTTGTACATTATATATCAGCAAAATTTTTGAGAAAGTATGGTGGTGCGAAACCGACGTTAACTATTTAAAAGCTAACGTAGTTAATGCCAAAGTATGAAACCCCATGTAAATTGAAAAAATTCATACTGTCGTTAAGACGAATCAAATGACTCCAGGACGAAATCGTTGCAAGAGGTTATGAGGCACACATAGAGGATCAAAAGAACCCACTATGATCCAGTTCTGACATTGGCCCAAAAACCGGCCTTATTGACCCTCCTCCTTTCAGAAATAATTCTAGTAAAGCCTTTGTTTTCCTCTGATATAAATATTTATATTGCTAAAAAAGCTATTTTTGAAAAAATTATCATTTTCACATCGACTTTAACTGCTATAGTCCTAACCTTAAACATGAACATTATATGTAAATTTATACATTCAGCACTGTGAAAAAAAATCTCAGTGGCTTTTCTGTGCATTTTAATTTTTGCGGTACAGTGAAGTTTTGAAATCACCTCTATTTTCGCGGTTTTCATGATTTATTTAGAAAAATATTGGTTTTACAGTACAATACTCCACAGAGAAATTTTTCATTTTATTTTAAGTCGCCCGGGTTGGTCCGGTTACAACAGGATTGCTATTCAGGGGCTGGTCGGGCTAATGTTTTGTTCAAGAGTCAAGCCAGAACCTGGCCGAAAGATGGTCGGGCTCATTTTTTTGCTAAAGAGCCCAGCTGGAGGCTTGTTGGGAGCTGGTTAGACCTATTTCTAGCTAAAGAACCCAGGCGGAGGCTAGTCAGGTGATAATTAGACATTTGTTTGATTAAAAACCCGTCCGGGAGCTGGTAGGAGGCAGGCCAAGCCAAATCGGGTTTGTTTAATTAATTAATGAATTAATTAAAGTATTAAAAGTGGGCCATCAGGGACTCTTTTAAAAAAGATTTAGCGAGATAGTGGTCCTCAGTTATGCTATTAATTCAAATTATATTAAGCGATACTTGAAGAGACCTTCCTTATCGATTTTATTTTTCTGCGGATTTTTGTAATGAAATAGTACATTACGCAACTAGTGCGCAAAGTGGGTGAGTCCCGCACGAGTGTAGTTTGTCGCCCGAGCGAAGCGACGGTGACAAAACACATGAGTGCGGAACTCACCCACGCGCACGTGTTGCGTATACAATTTTTTCAAACAAGGTGCGCAAATTTCGTAGAACAGAAACTGGTCCGCGGAAAGATAATGGAATCAGATAGAGTATAATGCTTCGCAAGAGGGGGCGCCAGGCAGGCGGAAGCGGGTCCAGGGGCGCAGCCCCTGGTGGGGGTGCGGGGGGCGAAGCCCCCGCCGGGCGGGTTTGGGGGGGGGCGGAGCCCCCCCATAAGAAAAAAAAATTCCCCATAAGAAAAAAATTACTGTTTAAAATTTACGAGCAAAAAGATGCATAAAAATTATATTGAAGTACTAAAAAGATTTATTTCACATTTGAAAAATACTTTAAATAAGTTTAATACAAT